>JAPYZO010004424.1:0-16946 GCA_030522905.1 Torymus flavipes | reverse complement strand
ATTGTTCACAAATGTGGATTATGTTCAATAGTATTAACCATCCTGAGGCGGGTTTTCCTAATAGGATTTATACCAAGTGGTTTACCTATTAGGTTTTCCGCGTCTCACAGGCATAACCCTGTGCGAATGCGGGAAGGTACATTGTAAATTAATTATTTTGTATTATAAAAATAAATATTATTCTATTCTATTCTATTCTATTCTTAATAGCGTGCTCGTAACGCAGTTGGGGGAGCTCAGTTATGAACTATACCACAATACGCTAGCTGTCTAAACAATCGATATTTTTAAAATAAATCAGAAACAAAGAAACAATTCTCTCGACAATCGAAACTTATTTCAACCGGCCGCCGACGACAACCGGGCCAATTCCGCGCCATTCAGCCTCATCGCGCCATCATCCCTAATAAAGAAACAAAGCGCACACGGGGCTAGAAAAATACTGTACACCTATATATATAATGGAAAAAATAAAGGCTCCACACAGGGTACACGCGAGAAAAAGGAGTAGACAGTGTAAGAGAGCTCAAAGGATCCTCCGTCGACGCCGCTAATGGAAAAGAAAAGAGAGCTGGCCGTAGGCTCGTACACCCTTTCTCTCTCTCTCTCTCTCTCTCTCTCTCTCTCTCTCTCTCTCTCTCTCTCTCTCTCTCTCTCTCTCTCTCTCTCTCTCTCTCTCTCTCTCTCTCTCTCTCTCTCTCTCTCTCTCTCTCTCTCCCTCTTTCTCTCCGTATTAACCTGCGCGTGCGACCGAAGCAGAGAAGCGCATTGTTTACGACTGGAGCATCTCGCGGCCATCTTGCATTCTCTCTCTCTCTCTCCCTCGCGCCGCGATAAATCAAAATTATAAGGTTGAGAGGAGGATAGGGCGCGCCCTTGGAAAGTAACTTTAAACATGGCGCCCGGGAGGGAGAGAGAGATCGACGCGCGCGATGCATACGCGAGGGCCTTTAAACTTCGCGCGGGGCATTGTTTATACCGGATCTCTTCCTCTCCCTCTCTCTCTATACGTTTTTGGTTTGGAGGTATCACGTATCCACTTTTTCGAAGGAAGAAGAGAGAATTGAATTCTTCCCTTTTTTCACAAGTGCGACTCACGTATGCCATGCGCGCGTGAACCTTCGGGAGGGTTTTGTTTAGGTCGTGCCAAGGCAGGAATTACTGCTCGTGAGGATGTTATGGGGAGTTTTTGGTGGGTCGTCATTGTTTCGGGAGGATGAAATTTTTCGGCGAAGTGAGGTGAAAGTGGATTTTGGTACGGAATAAAACGTGCTTTGAATGTAGTACCTAGAGTTTCGGAAATGAATTTCAAATTATTTAATGATGATCTGATAGATAATGTAAGTTGTTTCATTTTTTAGAGTATTTAATTCAAGGTTTTCACTGAATCACTTGAGCTATATTAAAAAAAACAAACGTTTAGTTTTTTCAGTTTGAATGGAGAGTTTGATAACAGTAAAGCTATAATCACTATTGATCCTCGTAATAATTGTAAATCCATGTACAATTTCAAGTAAATTAATAATATGAATGAAATTACATCCACCAAAATCCTTATCAAAATGAAAATTAACGACCTACACAATCGAGCAGATTTAAACATGCCCAATCTCACTGATTCCCCATCGACCTACCCTATTCCCGTATCAAATTCGCTCTTATAACCTTATACCACACCCTCACGTGCCCACGCTGATATCCACACACGCGCATCATTATTCCGAGTTATTCGAATTTCGCGAAATGGAAAATTTAATCAGTTTTCCCCCCACGCACGCCGCATACGACTTCAATTCCGTTACGTAATGACGTCTACTCTCTTGCGTACCGCGAAATCTGATTCTCTGTTCGCGTGAACAAACTAAATCATTATTCGCGTCTTCTCCGTGTGCGATGCGATCCAGCTTAGCGCCACTACGAAGGGATTGCGGCACTGGGGGTGATGCAAAAATGAGGAGAGGAAAGAGGAGCGGCGACACGTCGAACGAGTGTAAAAGCGTACGGGTAAACGCGAGTTTAATGAAAGAAGACCGACGAGAGTGTAAGAGAGGAGATTATATGGCCTTGAGCAAGGAATAATAAAAAAGGAAGGGGGAGTTATGAAGGTAGTTTTTGAAAATAAATGTATTTTGGAGTTTCTCTTAGCATGAGTTAATTAGATACAGTAGATTCTTTTTTGTAATAATTTTATTTTTGAAATAAATTTTAAAAAAGGGGTTTTCTTAATGCATTTCGAATTTTTTACCTTAGAAAACATCAATTATGATTTTTTAATTATTACGAAATAGAAGATGAGTAAGACGAGAAATCATTATAGGTATTGGAAAAAATAGAATGTCCTCGCGTAGGAAAAAAAGGCTTGTGCAAATCGGTTAAAATTTTTTTCCTAGTTCTGATGAAAGAATGGTCACAGATATACTTTTTGTCACACATTCGAACGCAATCTGCATTGCCTTATGTTCTAGTCAAGATTGATAAATCTACCTTATTACAATTTAAGCTAAGCATTTTATAAATCTGAAATACATTCTGTCGATAAATATAACTGTATAATTAATGAAATTAAAATTTGATAAATTTTTCAACCCAGAAATCGCATAAGACTTTTTTCACTCAAGTAATTTATAATTCTCTATAGAATAACATGATTCTCAAAATATTAACCAAAAATTTCACACCTATCAATAAATCTTCACCTCGTGTTCGAACTTAAACCACCTCAGACCATACCGCCCCTGAATCAAAGATTTCTTCTGGCGATAATTTTATCTCGCGATAATCTTAAAGTCAATATTTGCCGTCCTCTCGTGATTACATCTATATATCTTCCCCTACTCTCCCGCCACGACACAGCGAACAATTAGCGCACGAATCCAGTGATCCAAATCCGCCTCCACGAAAACGTTTCGTAACAACGCTGGACAGAAGGATAGTCGCTAAAAAAACGGCTATACACTGCATTGTGAGAGCATAGCGGCGCAACGAGGCCGCGCCGATTATGAAAACGGCCGAATCGAAGTTTCATTACAGACGTCTTCGGTCTCTTCGTGTCTGGTGTATATATGTGTGTACACGCTCTTTGTCCACGCGGAGTATCAGGGCAGGGGAGCGTTTAATTGAAAATTATCGGGGGACGATCGCTCGCACGACCTCTCGACGGTGTGCATTGGGATATTCGCTATTTTTTGCCCCCCGCTGTCCCCATTTCGGCCTCGATTTCTTCGACTGGTGTAAGAGAAAATAAATGGGTTTTGTCGAACGCTCGTCGTATGCATGTTCCAATTAACGGCGTTTTTTGCTCGTCTATTTGGAAAAAATGCCTCTGCCTTCAAGTTTTATTGAAAATGCTTCAAAGAGAAAGAATTAGATGTTATGAGTGTTCAAGGTTCATGGAATCGATATGGGGATGTATTTAAAGAATAAAGTGATTTTTATGCCTTTATATGTATAGATATGTAGATAAATTTATTTATTTATTGGACTATAGTCTCTATAAAGTACAAGTACTCTATAGAGTACCAGTAATTCACGTGTAGACGTATAAAATAAATTGTATTGTATATAAAATGCTTTCTTTAGAGAAATATTTAGAAATATTTATGAAATTCCTAATAATATTTCAGCTCACACAATGAACGAATATTTCGCATATTATCTACACCAAAATTTAACGATACTCAAACTGAGAATAAAAAATTAAGTCCATACCAATTTGGACATAGTTCTTGGAATACGGCCCATTCACGTCTAAATTTCCTCACCGATAATTTTCGAGAAACTGCATCCACCGCGTGTTTTCTAAAATGTACCGCTACAACGGCTCTATAGATCTAGAACACTGAATCCCCCGGCCAAAAAAAAAACGCACCAGCGTATACAGTCCTCACGACGGCAGCCTCGCGAAATCCGCTGTTGTTTATTTCGCGCTCCAGGTCAGGACGCCGTAGCCGCCGCTGCGAACACACAATATTAATAGCCTCTCTCCGATGCTACTCCGTCGGTAAAAATAGCCTTTCACATCTCCGCGTGAAAGTCATCCCACTACTCCGACCTCTCCACCTATATATTACCCACTCCCCCCACTATATATATATATACATCTCTCCGCGCAAAAACTTGAGTCCCAAAATTAAAGAAATCGGCGGGAAATTGAAAAATACAGAGAGACCAACTCCAACCTTGCCGAGATAACAAGTGGCAGAGAAAGAGAGGGAGAGAGAGGGATTTTAAGGCGAGAGAATTTTTCTGCAGCATCCGCTTGCTCTCTCGCCTCGGCAACTGGAAGGCCCCGAGCGCTCGTGTGCGTGATCCTACCTGGCGGTCCGCTCTCCCCCCACCCACGAGAGATAGGGCCCCAAGAGAGAGAGAGAGAGAGAGAGAGAGAGAGAGCGTATAGCTCCGTCCTCGTCGCGCGCGCCGCGGGCCCGCGGCCGACAATGACGCCCAGTTGAGCGCGGCCGTCCGTGCCTCTCGCTTCGTGGATACGTATACGCGTATGCGTGTGAGAAAAAAAGAGAGCCCCGCGGGAGTCTGGAAACCCGCTGTTTTCCAACCGCGAATACCTCTCATCGGCTGGCATGGTGCGTGCATTATTTGTACTATAACTGAGCGGAAAAAGTGTGCGGCTACAAGTGGAAAAACCGCGTGACTCCGAGTCCATCGGCGTGTGTTTGTCTTATGAAAATGTGAGTTGTCTGGATGTTGACGATCATCTCGTGGTTCACGTATTATACATCAGTAGTTCGAGTTCTGTATAAATTGAAACAGAGTGAGAACATGATGACGATGTGTCAGTGCAATATTAGCAACAGTGAGAAGTGCACGCGGGGCCCTACGAGGTATCCCGTGCACGCAATATAGAGCGCCGCTCTTGGCATCTCGAAGAGAGCGAGCGGGAGAGAGGAACGAAGGAGGCGAGCAAGTGAGCGAACGAAAGAGAGCAAAAGAGGGATCGAGAGTGAGCAACGCGCGTGTATTATGGCCACCCTGGGTCTCTCGAAGGTCTTCATCTTGGACAAGTACTTCACCGAGCTACAAAAGTTCTGGGAGACCGAGAAGAAGCTCCAAGGTACGTTGAGCCTCTCTGCCTCTCTTTCAGGCGCGGCAGGTGCGGATGATGATGGAGCGTAAGGTGGACCGACACCTTTTCCTCGAACGGTTTTCGGGGGGAACCTTTCACGTGGGTGAAAACGGAGCGGCCGTTTTTTGTCTGGACGAGTGTTGAATGGCCGTGAGTGTATGTGTCATCGATAGGTTTTCAGTGAACAGGTGGGTTATCTCTTACGATCGTTTCGTGCATGCGCATTGTTTATCAATTAAACGGGAGGATGGAAAATTCAGGGGATTCGCAGAGTAGTTTATCGGGAGCAGTACATACATAGATTATCAAATTCCTAATCAAATGTATGCCGCGTTAAATCGCGTGCAAATAACACTTGATGAGCTACGTTGGGGGCTTTATTATTGTTGTGTCGGTATCTGATAACCAATCTATATGGACCGTCAAGTATTGCCGTCAAAAAACGTGGCTAATTTAAAAAAAATACATCAATCTGGTATTAATCAAGGAAATTTACGAGCTAATCAACTGTAAATATTATACGTGATTAAACTACTATCCATTGTTTCGATCAGCCAATATAAGAGTTTTATTTCAGGTTTTTAAATTTCTAGCTTGGGATTATGATTTTATGACAACGTTTCTTGAATAGTCCAATTCACTTCATTAGTCTGTTGTCATATATGTATGTCATACTATGATTGATAGATATTTACTAATTAGACTTTTTGGTTATCTATTCATCAGTAGAAAGGCTTACCCCCTTCACTCAATAACTAAATTAAATAAATTATCTAAATTAGATTATCTATAATCGGGTCCTTAATTCACTAAATAATTTCGTATGAAAATCGTCGAGAACAAGCTCTATACAAACAATTCACTATAACCATCAAATTATTGCTTATTTAACAGAATCATATACACCTTCATCCTAGTTTCATCCAACCTCATCTTCCAAAACATCGCAAACATCAAAACACTTCCCTACTCAAACTCTGCCAACCTAGGGAACACCGTCTCTTCCAGAAAACATTCCTATTCTACGCTGTCTCCGTTTTCCTCCCTTTTTCCCTTAGGAACGAGCGATCGTTAGCTGGACATTAGTATACATATACAGGAGCGGAGGAGACAAAATAGGCGGCAGTGACGAAAATTAATTTGCGGCCGCGCTTCAGCACGACGGATAAGGATGAACAGGATGCGTTCGTGGCATCGCCACGTCATTGGTCTCACGAGGGTGGCTGGGTCGTTATAAAAGTCCGCAATAGATGGAAGGTGTTCGATGGAAAAGGTTCCGTTTGGTTAGAGATGTTTAAGAGTACATTATTCTTTGGAGGATGCTTTGTTGATGGTCCAAAAATACATACTTATATCCTAGTACAGTCAGTGATTAGCATCCATCTTTTTTCATATTTTTAAAGAACTCCATACCTACATGCTTCCTGTTTAACACTTACAAAACACTTTTGTTAAAATAAGCTAATAGGCAGATAATTTTACAAACTACAACAATAAAAATAATGTATCGTAAACAAATCTTCACCTAAAAATCACGCAAATCTTTCCACTCTTCCTAAAGCCCTATACCATTCCTATTTCTCCGACTCATTTCTAACCCTCCGTTCGTATATCTCCTCCTTCCTCTCCTTCCTCTCTCCTCGCGCACATACCTCGCGCGGCTTTTTCTCCCCGTTTCTTCTGGCTCCGCGGCATTCCTGCATGTGTATAGGTGCACGCGTGCAAAAGCAGCAGCAGCACCGACTCGGTTATGCCTTTTCGCCGCCCCGCGCTCGCCTGCTTTATTTTCGCCATTTTTCCTTCCTCTCCCCTTTCTCGGTCTTTTTTTTTAACGCCGCGCTTGGTTTCCGTTTTTCCTGTGCGCAGGTGACGAAGCGAGCTTGCGCTATGTGGTTGTTGTTGTTTAGGGGAGAATATACGCTATTGGAGTGTTCTTTTCGGTTGACGTGCTGGTGTAGGATGCGAGTTCGAGGAAAGCCATGTGATTTATATTTTGAATGCGGGACAGGTGTTTCATATGTATACATCGTAATATATAACTTATCGTGTACAGTAATAAAAGTGTAGTCGTATATTACTTTAAATTCTTTGAAAAAGAGTATTAGACATCATATTTTAGTATGAGTGAAAGGTTAATTTTTAAAATAAGATACATTAGCCACATTACACTCAAGCTAATTATTACAAATTTCCATTTTTTTCCCCGGTAGAAATTTATAATTTATTCAATTTTTTAATTTAAATTTAAAGACCAATATTTACTGAAAAAAATAAAGTAGAAGTTAGTTATTATTCGTGAAAATGACATTGACAGCTTCTACTGCTAGCCTCAAACTAATTTACATCATTTAAAAATGGCTTCATTAACAATTATATCATCAAATCGAGCACAAAAGTATCAAAAACTTTCATTCTATCATAATTTTCAAAATATTTGCAACAGCTGATACAATATTTACGCGAATGAACTCCTTAAACCTAAAAATCTCGCCTATCAAATGCCGACACTCCAAACTTGCGTTATTTTCCTACAAAGCTTCCAAACCACGTCGCTTCACTCCCATCCGGCAGCCCTGTTGCACCAACAACAAGAGCAGGAGCAGCAGCGACGACGTCGGCGGCGAAATCGAATCGCCGCGAAAGCGAATTTCGCGGAACCCATTCGAGTTATTCGCGCTCGCGCCCGCGGCGTCTGTATATCTATACATCCTTTGTGAGCGCAAAGGAGCCGAAATTGTGGGCGGGCATCTCTCCCGAGGCAAGGACACATACGAGAGCGCGTCTTCGATTCCACGCACGCGGGAGAGTTCTCTCTCTCTCTCTCTCTCTCTCTCTCTCTCTCTCTCTCTCTCTCTCTCTCTCTCTCTTTCTCTCGTTCTCTACACCTGAAGATCAGCCGGCAGAGGATTAACGTATGGGTATTTATTTTCGTGGAGGAATGTTTTTTTCGCGAGAGGGAGTGGGTTTTCGAAGCTGCTGATTCATTGGAGAAGAGATAAAAAAGAGGTCGAAGATTTTACATGTTTTAGATCGCGAGGTTTCGCATCGGGTAGAAAGAACGTGCGGAGTGTTATATTGCGAAGCTGCTGTCAAAATAGATAGTATGCGAGTTGGAATTATACTCGTCAACGCTAACATTAGCAATTTTATTATACCTATATAGTATAGATTCTAGAGATATCTGATCCTATTAATGGGTGTTTTATTACTATCATTGGGCCTTAGAAACTCGATCTGACTACATTGATACTGTATTCCAACCTTCTCTCTCAAATTCTGACGTTTAACCACAATTCACATCTTGAAAATCTTTAAACTCTCACAAAACCTAATCGCAATGAAAAAATTAGCAAAAATAATTGCCCAGCCGCATCACTGACCACTTCGTCTATATACACGTGCTTCTCATAATTCCTAATAATCTCCCTCTTCGGTCATCCTCCCGATCCAAAACGACAGCGACGACAGCAGCAAGCAATTCGCCACAGCGCAGTGTATCGCCGCCCTTGGAGGCGCGTCCGAACTCGTTTTTCTCCCTCCAACCCGCACGGACACGCATGGCACACGCGGTCCTTTGGATCACGGCTTTCCGATCACTTGCGTGAGAGAGATCCCTTATACGGTCAAGAGGAGAACCAGCGCCGCGGACACTTTATTCCGTGGTGTGTGCCACTTCGATCAGCCCTCGCGGCGGTGTGTATTTATGTATTCGCGATCGGCCAGGTACCACGGGGACCGTTCCACGTATACCAGGGGGTATAATAATAGAGTGACCACGAATATCGCTAATTGCCAAGGTTGTGTCAAGGAGAGAAAGAGAGCATGTATATAGTCGACACGCGGATTTGGTCTATAAATGGATCTTTACACGATGGGTTTTGAAAGTTGGTGAGAAGATGTGTGTTTCTTTTTTTTTTTTTTTTACGGGATAGCTGCGTGTGGATCGTCGTAGTCGTATAGCGATGAAGTGATTTGCATATGAGTTTGCGGTTTGGTATTGAAAAGTGATTCATAAATGGCGGTATGGTAATAGGCCTCTATTGGGATGGTCAATTTTGTAGAGTTGAATGTACTAAGGAGCTGAGGTAATCGTATAAATGGGTAGAATATGTAGAACAGGCCTTTTATACATGGAAAAAAAGATTAGCAGCAATATAGTTTCTCGGTTAGGTGGGTAACCCCAAGACAATTTCAAAGGTATTTGCAGTCATTACCCAGTTTATTTACGATTGGATTCCAAAACTTTTGTCATGCATTAAAATACAAAAAAAAAGTTAGAACTGGGAATAATGATTACATGTTAATTCTCAGTTTTTAATTATTTGATGGGCTTAATGGTAAAGACAAATATAAATATACATTTAAACCATTATCTTTAATATATTACATGCATAATCAAGAATATTTTAAATGATTTTCTCACAATCATGTTAATAGTATACAATTAAGAACATAATTTAATAATAAATCTTAAAATTTTCTGTATTATTTAGTGATAATATAAATATACACATATCATAATGATATAATACACACACTAGAATTCGATAACATCTTAAATTAAGAATTCATGAAATTAATGTCTTTTTTTATAATAATACTGTGTGAAAATAAATACCTATTTTATTTGTTAGGTATCACATTTTAGACGTTCTAATAAATTATACTGAAATGAAAATCAATAGTGAAGTCTTCAGTACCTTTGAAGCTGTGTTAAAAGATTGAGCGTCTCTCTCTCTCTCTCTCTCTCTCTCTCTTTCTCTACGTTGTAGGCTATCACTGAGATTTATAATTCGAAATCTTTTGAATACTTAACAGAATTTTCTAGACTTAGCTTCTTCTTGAACATGATTGTTTATAGAAATTCATATAAAATCCCGACCCGACCATTGAAGCTACCAGCTATTGTAGGCGGTGTTTTGATATACTGAATGATAGAAAATCATTCTGAGAAAATGAAAAAATATGTCAGCATTAATTGTTTGTTTTGACTATGTTCAGATTTTGGCCTTTCGAAAACTTAAAAAATATTTGAATAATAAATTAATTCCCTTTCTTTAAACATATTAATATCAAAAACTTTTTCGTTTTGAAACAACTTTATGATTATACATATGCATTATAAATCACTTTTCTACAAAAACCTTCATGATAAATATAGTTTTTGACATGAAAAATTAATATAAAAGAACAATAAATCAAGTTTGAAGAAATTAAGTGTCAATGTATTCTCACTTGTTTTTTTCTCCATTTATATTTCAATACCGGATTTATAATGATGGATCTCTCGCAATGAATGGAAAACATAAGAACAATCTTAAAAATTTCTTAAACTGGTTTGATGCCATTGATATATCTGTCCGCTTTGCTATTTTAAATATTTGTTTCAAACTCGGCATGGTCATCGATCATTATTTCAAGATTATCCATCAATTATAGATACTTCGCATATGTTTTTTACTTTCAAATAGAATCAGAAACAGAATCTTTATCCTTTACTGAATCATGAACGCATTATCGACTAAACAGAATTAATACCACACTTATAACTTTATATACAAAAGAATGCTTTGAAATTATTTCCCCCATCTCAGGTTAATGATATTAATCTTAAACATTAATTCAACCATTACCTTAATTGATACAGTTTTATCTTCCTTTAGAAAAACTCACCTCCAACTCTCGCCACTAATTCCACCCAACGTATCTATAATAACAAGGTCTATCCGTACGTCTCTCCGGTAGACCACCTCCTCGTCCAATCATATACAAGACGGACGACGCTCATTATCCACGTCTTCACCTTCCTCCTTTTGCATTGATCAAACTCCCCGGCACAATAATCTGCCGAAGAAAGGAAGAAAAAAGTAAGCGCATTGCAAGCACACTCGAGGAAACTCCCATAAGCCGGTTGGCACTCAATTATCCGGTTCCCGCGCACTGCTGCTGCTTTTATTTCCGCGAGTATAATCGAGCATGCAAAATTGTAAATACGCGAGAAAACGAGATGAGAATGGTATAGGTACAGGCCGCGGCGTGAAAGCGAAGACGAGGAGCCGATGGGACGAGTTTTCTCGGGGACAAGGGGTGACTTTACGTAACGATTGGTTGTGTGACGGAAGAGGATAGTTGTCTTGAGGTGGTTAGAAGCTGTTTAGGATTCGATTGGAGATAATTGCGCGGTGTTTCGTGATCTGATATATTTTTAATGTCACGTGATTTTATTCCGTTTCAATTCTCAACGTAGGAAAAATGGGAATGTTAGTTTCACAATGACTTTAATATCATTTATTTAACAAAAATTTTTTTAATTACCACTTTTTTGTTAAATCGTGCAGCTTCAAGAATTACCTTATACGATTTATTGTACATACTGATTGGAGAAGAATTTATTTCACGTTCTTCTTCACTGGTATATTCCAGAAAATACCTTTACTGTAGAATTAATTACGAACCATCGAGTTAATAAATAGCTAAACTAACATCTCGACAATCCCATACATCCTTATTAAATCAACAATCACATAAACAATATTAAACCCATATACCCTATCTCTCCCCAATCACTAACGATTGCCCATCGCAAAACCCCCTCTCAACCGTACCCTCTACACTTTACGACTCCTCCGAAAAGCGCAAGACGAGCGTGCCAGGCGCATAATGAGCAAACTGCCGGTGTTAAAATATTTAATCTGCCCTCTCCATAATAAAACGTAGAGAGAGAGAGAGTGAGGGAGAGAGACGCTCAAGTCACTCTCCTTTTTTTTTTGCACCTTACTCTCCCTCTCTCTCTCTCTCTCTCTCTCTCTCTCTCTCTCTCTCTCTCTCTCTCTCTCTCTGTCTCTCTCTCGGTCGAATCGATGGCATGCATCGCCGGAGATTGGACCGCGCGCGCCGAATCGTCGCGATATTGTGCTTCCACGAGCCTCGTCTTTTCATTGCGCCGCCCGTATTGATCTCTCGTCGTCGTTATCGTAAAACGAGGCTTTTTTATTATATTAGCAAAATGACTTCGTTTTCACGCTCGACTGTCGTACGCTCTTTTTTTCGTGCGCATATGATGGGGATGGCGAGCGTGAAAGTTTTAGGGTTATAGAGACGAGCCGGCGTTTAGATGTGCTTTTATTGAAAAAAAAAAAAATTTCGATTGATTTTTATGGTTTATGCGTTATGTGTATAGTAAAAAAGCGAGTTGAGTTATTGGAACCGTGAGTTATTTGCGCGATTTTATTTCTTAAACTATCTTTTATGATTGTTTTAGGCTTTTATAGTAGTAGAAGTTCTATAAGAAATGCTAGTTCTATATTGAATTTTTGTTATTATTTTCATTTCGATTATTATTGAATCATTGATGAATGCGTTTTGATTTTTCTTTGTTTTTGACCACTATAAAATAAATTGAAAACAAACACTATTCCTAAATTACAATGTAGTGGAGTATTAAAATTGAGCTCGTCGTTTTTTCAAAATGCAAATATTTACAATATAAAAAGTTACTGCGATGGCTTATGAAATTTCAATATTATAAAAGTGTGATATAAACTTTTATGTCCACGCGCGTCATATATATATGTGCACACGCAGCGCACCCGAGCAATTTTCCATAACTAAAAATATAAAAGCCCCGGCAATGGGACGTCGTCAAAAGTTTTATTTTTAATATTAGAATCGCTTATTTTTGCATAAAAGAGAAGTAATTGTCGAAAGCCCATAACTAGTTCCATGAATAGCAAAAAGTTTTTACCCAACCTCGAAAAAAAAGAAAGAGATCAACAGCAGCGACAATAACACACAACAAGGTTCTATAACGGAGAAACAAAGATGGAGAGGTGAAATTCATGGGCCATTAAAAAAGTATCGTGAAATATAGCAATAGCGCGTGATCAGATTCAATTTTTTGAATATTACATGTAATTACCGGGTCGTATATGCACCACGTGCGCGTTGTTATATGCGCACCAGCAGGGCTTGAGAGAGGGAAAAGCGGAATTCCAGCGAGTATAAAGTCAAAGCGTGTTTACTGCGAGATAGAGGCCGTTCGGCCGCTTTGCCAGCGCAACGCAACACGCGATAATTAAATGTTTTGTTTATTCTTTGATACAAAGCCGAAATTTTAGCCCAGTAGCCAGGAAGTGCAATAGTGTTTGAAGGGTGAAATTCGAAACTTTTTTATTAATCGTTTAATGTGGCTTTCATGTGCGGTTATGATTAAATGAAATAATTTCCTGGATAATTATGAAAGTAGATGGGACTTTATGGTTTTTAGGAGTGCGTAGGAATGTTTTTTTCATTTGCTTTCAACTGTTGGTGAATAGTGAATGCAATGAATGTGTGAAAAATATTGAAGCTGAGTATTTGAATGATTTTAAAATTTTGATGGCGCGTATATCAAGTTTTATAACGATAACTCTCGAAAAAAATTTAATTAAATTTCAAATACCAGGCACTAAACGTCATAGTTATGTTTATGAAACGATGTAGGGCGGCAATCTCGATAATAACTTCCTAAAATTTAGCCGAGTGAAGTTTCGCAGTATGAAATTGAAAACTACGTAACTCAATTTTAAAGTTAATATTCAATTTGAAAAGGGTAAATTTTCCTGCGATTCCAAATGAGTTTTTAAATATTTAATATAAAACCAAAATTATAATATTGCAATAATAGTTGGCACGCTGGAGGTATTTTTATCTTATTTATCATTAACGAGAAAATGTTGTGAAAATTCTTTCATTACAAAAATTTATTTTATTAAGAACACAGTAAAAAATTCTTTAAAATTTCTTAAAAATTACTGTAAAAAGAACTGTACAAAACTTACGAATTGAAACACTTCCAGACATTTTTATATGTGACTTTTGTAAGTATAATTACTACGTTTACACGCAAAATGTGCAGGTACACACGTTAAAATGCTCTTTTTAAACTTCGGAAGTTTTGTAGAAAAAATTTCTTGAAAAAGTTTGAAGATGGCTTAAACAGTTTCAATTTCCACACCTTTTTAAAGTAATTCACCGTGGATCGTTTCTTCTGATGTAAAATTTTTCGCGACATAATTTGAAAGACAGTGAGAATTATCGCCATTGAAAACACTTATTTTCCTTTAGAAATGTGCAATTATATCTTCTTATGTAAAAAACACTTTTCCAAAATACATATATTAATAACTTGAAATAAACATCAGTATTATAATTTTAAATAAAATCAGAACCAATAGATTTTTGAGTCCCTTATAGAAACTTTTCTATCCATAATAACTTGCTTTTAATAAAAAAAACGATTAGAACGAACTTTCACGTCTTCATCCTCTATCATTATTAGAACGCTAAAGATTCTAGAAA
Source organism: Torymus flavipes (assembly GCA_030522905.1). NCBI lineage: Eukaryota > Metazoa > Arthropoda > Insecta > Hymenoptera > Torymidae > Torymus > Torymus flavipes. The sequence continues at coordinate 2,527 of JAPYZO010004424.1, read as the reverse complement.
AATCCTTTTCACCTACATACGACCTCGCTACCTTATTTCATTAAAAACCAACCACCACATCAATCTCTCCGCGCCTCCGATGAATTCTTTCTTTCTCTCTCTACCGGCACGGCGTCTCTTACGCACGAGGAAAGAGGTGAAAATCGATCCCTGTCGAAAGAGAGTCACCCGCGTGTGTACATATACCTGGTCAGTCTGTTCGCGCGTGGGATCGAACGCTCGATACGATCAAGAGGCAGAGAGAACGGCTCTCTCTCTCGCTCGCTTAATCGTATTAAGCCCGGATCCATAAAGCACCGAGACAGAGTGAACAAAACCGAGCGAAAACACGCCGCGCGTGCGGGCGCGCAGAAAGAGAGAGAGAAGAAACACCTTGTGCCGCGGGTTCTCAAAGGCGGTGAGAAAGAGAGAAAGAGAGAGAGAGAGAGAGGGGGGGGGGTAGTGTGTGCGTGCATGTGTATGGGTGAAGGTGGACCGTAAGTGGGACTCGCTTTATAATGTTTGGTATAGAGAAGAGTCGGAGGAGTGCAGGGAGTACGAAGGTTAGCTTTTGAAGTACATTGTGAATTACACTTCAATAAAACAAGATATGAATTTTTAGGACGCGCAGTCGCGCATTGATAAAGATTATACGCGAATAAATATAGAGAAAAAGATAAAGTTAATTATATATGTCTTATTTTTTTCCCTTTTGTTGATAAAATCACGAGAGAACGCGCTGCTGCGTCTGTGAAGAGGGAACGATCATCTTTATTATTAAAATACGTGTGTAATGCGATGACTCAAGTTGATAAGAGTTTCACTTAAGAGGTCTTTACGTAACCTGTAGCTTTTGCGCATAAACTGTATAAACATGAGGAGTAAAAGTTCAGGTGAAGTGATTTTACATAAAAGGCGGATAACTTGATATTCGAGTTTAGAAAGCATTGTGGACGCTGAATTATTCTGAAACGTTGAAACCATTATTTTCGTTTTGAAAGCGTTGTATCTTACTACAGTATTATCTATAGTGATATCGGGTATTTTCGTTAACTTACAAGCGATAGCAAAAACATTAAATCTAACGTACATTACTAGTTTTATCGTCAGTTTTATCTTTTACTCTTAAATTTTCTATGATTTTAAAAAAGCCACATGTACTTACGCTACAAAAATCTGAATTCATAACATTTTCATTACATTTTTAATTAAATTTTTATGCATTGACGTCAAGCCTTCCCTGTGATACCCCCAAAAAAATTACCAATCTCAAATTCATGCACGATCACCTCCACCCCAAAATGACAAACCCTCACCTCTTTCTCTCTCTCTCTCTCTCTCTCTCTCTCTCTCTCTCTCTCTCTCTCTCTCTCCTCTCTCGATAGGACGGCGCGACCGCTCGCTCGCGAGAGGCCGGCGGCATAGGATTTATGCAGCGGGGCAACGGCCTGCTAGCGAGCGCCTTTTCGTCGGAGAGAGAAAGAGAGAGAGAGAGAGAGAGAGAGAGAGAGAGAGAGAGAGAAGATTCGCTAGAAGCTGCAGCTAGTGTATAGGTATAACATGCGGGGCAGCGCTGCAAGCGATAGCGGTGAATCGGTGGAGAAATTCCTGCAGGCAGGACGATGGTGCGGATGGTTGAAAAGGTTTGCGAGAGAAGTGGGGAGGGGATGGTTGCGATTACAGGTGATGGTGAGGTTATACGAGCGGGGATTTTTGTTGTGTAAGAGCTGGTATAGGACAGTGAGGATGATTGGATTTGTGTTTAATTATTTAAAGAATATAAATTTTGCATGAGTTGAGATATATACATCGATGTTTATATAGTTATATTAATTATCAGCGCAGTTTTCGATGATAAATATTGGAATAATTGAGTTTACCGTTCTATACGATAAATAACAACATTTACAGAACACAAAACTTTCTTTTAGAACTGAAAACACCGGCAAACGAAAATACAAACCACGCTGATCGTTTCACTGCGTCTACACCAAAACAAACGCGTACGTATATACCTATTATATATACAAACGCGTGCGTATATGCCCGTTGCCTTTTAAAATTCCCCGCGCGCCGCGCACATCGAAAAAGCGAAAGTCGCGCGTAATTGATCCCCGCGATTCGGTTCATGCACGCCTGCATCGCGCGCACGCATTCAGCTTCCCTCCGCGCTTATATATATTCTCCCGAAAAGGGCTCGCGCAATATTTCGCTGCAGAATACAGCGCAATTGTGTTGAGCGCACATAATAGACGCGCGCGCGCGCACTCCAGCGTCACGGGTGGCGCAGGTTTCGCCCCGTGAAACGAGCCGGATTATCTCCGCGCGGCGGAGAATTCGTTGGGAAAATGAGAGACGTTATATACGTATGTATGTATATATTTCTGCGTTATTCGCTAAAAATTATGCTGAAAAGTAGCGCTGTATATACGGTAGACAGAGGCAGAGCGAGAGAGAGATAGATAGATAGATAGATAGATAATGATTTTTATTCGCCTTCGCGGCAAAAGTTTAAGTACATTAATTACAATATTTATAACAAAAATCA
>JAPYZO010004423.1:0-11317 GCA_030522905.1 Torymus flavipes | reverse complement strand
CTCTCTCCCACCGTAATCTTTCTCTCTATAGCGCGTAAAATGAAAGAAAGGGAGGAGTAAAGCCCGCAAGGGGAAGAGAGCTCTTTCAGCGATAAAGGAAGGAAGCTTTTCCCGGTACGTGCCACGTGTTTTGCATTTTTCGCACGAGACACGTCAGTCGAAAAGTGACGGATTTATTTATCGCAAGTGCCTGCGGTGGCGGCGGCTCGTGATTAATTGCCGCGCGATTGTTTGCATTATTATTGCCGTCGCGGTTGACGGGGGAGGGCGCTTTCGATGCATTGTTCGGCAAAATAAATAGCGTATGGGAGTGGATTGCAAATGTGTTTGCTTTTAATTCACGGAGGATGATTAATCGCCTTTGGGGAGTTGAACTTTTATTTGACCACACTGAAAAATATTGGGAATTCTTGTATATGGCTGCTTTTGAATACACGATAAATGGGTTCGTTTGTTGGGCTGTCTATAAATTTGTATATAATGTACATGTATGAAATATGTTAGCAGCTCGAAAAGAAAATCAGGCGAGCAAAATCCTTTTACGTAATGGAGGGGAAAAAGCATAGAAAAATTTAATGAATCGCCTCGCACCCCGCAAGTATCACAACTTTATTCCAGAGTTTGAAGAAAAAAAAAAAAGTTACTATAAAAACATCTAACAATCATAAAAGAGCAATAAAAAGTCAACACACAGAGTAACGCGTACAGCTCTTCTCCGAATCCCGTCTCATCGCTTCCTCTGTCGAGTAATAAAAAGCGAATTTTTCACGGGACGCCAAACATCGTCGTCCGCACGTGGGCAATAAATATGCGAGGAGCAGTTACGTTCGATACAGGCGCGTGCGTGTGTGTATGCGCGCGGAGCGCTCGGCTCTTACCCTTACCCGTCGCTTGTTCCTGATGTTGTCGAGCTGACGTTGCGTCGCCTCGCCGATGCTCTGCGAGCCCCAGAGCTCCACTCCGATGCGCACGTACGCGTACGTCATGCCGCCGATCGGCATAAAGTACGTCGCTATCATGAAGAACACATTGTACCTGCAAGATGAAAAATCAACAGCGTGTGAGAATCAAGGCGCGCTCAATGTTAGGGATTTTTAATTTAACTTTCTTCGCACCGTGGGCGGCTGTGCGACCCACGCCGCGAAGGGAATTTTCATCAAGATTAATGAAACTTTAATTAACTAACAGGGAAAGGAGACGCGGGCAATTTTTATGTCCGTCCTGCGAATGGAGGATAGTGAGAATCGAGGCGAGCGCTTCTCTATACTTATGTAGGTCGCCGTGAGATCTGATATATAAATTAGAAAAGGCCAAAGTTACCGCAACCTACTTAAGCAATCACGCGACAAAGTACGAAAGTCACTGGGCAATGTCTATTGCGTTATCGTAAATTTACTAGATGTATAATAATTCTGATTTATGATTTAATAAACGAGAGACACGAGCTGATAAATAATGCAAAAGCATCCTTGCTTTTACTCTGAATAATAAGCAGTTCGGCGTTATGTCCGTATACCGAAATTTTCTGTATGATGATATTACATCACGCTTGCAGAATTATATAGTTATTGTGTGTGACGGTTCGATTTCACATTCGATTCGAATTCCAAACTGAAAATGTATCGATTCCAGCGCTATGAACCGTATATAGATATGCAGTCACTTTAAAATTACGACCCGAATTCCACGTATTGTTCTGTATATAGTTGATCTGAATCATATTCTCAATGAGATGCATTCTTCTAAGCTTTACGTTTTTTTTTCTCTCTCCCTTTCCTACTCGGAATACGATATTATTCACGATGCATACCGTTCTTTGCAATAAGTATTCCTATTGCGTTTGAACTCACGGTTTTCATTTCATTCTGCAAAAAGGACAATTTATATTGATTCTGTTGCATTTGCCTGTATAAACGATAGAACTCCCTTAAATAAAAATTCAAATAAAGTCATAAATTATTTACTTTTTTAAACTGATGCACGAAATAAGGTGAAGTAGGAATATTAAAAAGAAGATAAATGCATAAAACTCGACTCGAGTCGTGTTTCCGGGAACTGTTTCTAACGAAATAGACTTAAGTAGCTTTGCAATTTGTAATATAACCAGTTTTCCACTTATGTTCGCTTATTTCAGCTTAATCATATAAAAGAGGCGTAAGTATGCAAATATATACGAAATTTCACTTGGTAGTTGGTTTCGAAAAGAATTGATTTAACTCGTTTTTTCCCACAGAATATTATATCAAAGAATCGTAGTAAAATCTACAAGAGTTTTAACAAAGAATTCACTATAAATATATCTATCATGTCAATTTTCAAGCACAACTGACTGGGAAATTACATTTGCACCGCGGACGTAAATAGGATGATCATCTGGTGCATACACAGGGCCGCCTCCGTCAGTCAATATATCCAAACAATCATCGTTATCGCGAATGCCTCATACATTTGCTTTATGACGACCCCAAAGTCGTTTGCCACGGGGAAACAAAATTTTTCTTCCAGAAGCTAGTATGATAAATTGATACTCCCGGTTTCCTTTTTTCTTCAAATCAAGCCAAATTTAGAATCTCGGACAAATTTACTTTTAAAATGCTCATTTTAATAATGCCTCCCTCTAAGTAAAACTATAAATAGCAGAAAGATTTTCATGTTAGGCACAAGCGGAGAAGATTCAATTTAACGATTACAATTTCATGGCAGTAGTGGAGCTAACTAATACGGTCAGACACGCGCTATGCCCCTAACCATACATCGCTCCGTGACGCAAGTCATCCATCATCTCGTGTCTTATCCTACAATATGAGGCGTAAAAAGTATATTTGTATACTCACAGGTACTCGGCGTAGCTCTGGCCCTCTTTGTCCTGGTCGGGCCAGCTCGCGTAGCAGATGATCCTCACCTCGCCGTTGGTGAAGTTCTGCGTGTAGGTCGTGTAGTACATGAGCATGGGGAAGGACATGAGGAAGCCGAAAGCCCAGATGCCCGCCGCTATGCACAGTGTCGTGCGCTTACCCATGCGTGGCCTCAGCGGATTCACGATCGCCACGTATCTGTTGACAAATCGAACGGAATTAATTTCTCTCCTCTGACTTTCATAACTATGCCGATATATATTATCATTTTTCATGCTTTGAGAAGAGAGGAAGGCCGCGCGTCATATTTTTCTCGGCCCTAATCTCGCGCATATGCGTGCGACTTCCTCGGCTCTCGCCTGTCGAGGTTCTTCGCGTCGAGCTTTTTCTCGACTTTTTCTAAGCTTACATTATATTGTAATTAATGTGTTTCTCTACTGTCTGTCATAAGTTATTTTAAGTCTTTAATCTCAATAAGAATCACACTGGAAAATCTCGATCGTATCCGGCCAAAATGGCCCCCAAAAAAGTTCATTAAAGATCGCATCGCGCGTCATTAAACGAGGTTCGCCGCTAAATTAGCCATGAGGTTACCCGTCGAAGCCCGCGTATAAACGGAATAATTCAGCAGGGGCTGGCTCTCGCGGAATCACGCGGCCTATACCAGTACACAATGCGTAACGCGCGCTGCTACCAAGCGGCCGGTGTTATCGGATTAGTCGGCCGGCCCAGCATTTTGTATTCGTCAACGTAAATAATTTAAGCCCTCGCGAAATGATGATGCGGAATTACGCGCGCGGCCCGTTAAATTTTCATACCACGCCGTTTGCAAGCCCAATGAATGAATCCTTATAATTTTTTTCGACAAAAATCCTATTATTGAAATTTTGACCCCGCAAGTCAATTGAAAGCCGCCGAGTCCATAAAAGCGCGCTCGGCCGAAACTTTATTCGGGATCATCAGTCAGGGTTAACGAAAGTCCGGTCGAGCTCAACCAGCCCCGATCAAAAACAATTAATCGTCGATGATAAGCCCGCAGGTGGAGCCGGAGAGAGAGAGGGAGAGAGAGAGAGAGAAAAGCGGCCACGGCACTCGGCGCGCTCAGATAAAAATACCCTCCTGGCCGTTACTTTTTTCCGCGTTCGATCCGCGCGCGGCGGCGAACACTTGCCAGCAAATGAAAATGAAATGGAACGAAGATTGTCTGTCTCTTTTTTTTTGTCCTTAAGCACTGGTAATTGCACGTTCTGCGAGGGCGGATCGAGATTTTAATTTTCGAGAAAGTACAATCAAGCTCTCTCTCTCTCTCTCGAGTACCTTTTTTTCATATTGTAATTCGATTCTAGCCTTCTGATTAAAAAGAAAAAAAAAGAACGTTTTATAACAGCAATAATGGGCTTTGATAAAATAATGAAATATCCAGCTGTAAGAATGGATTTGTAATTGCAGCTCGCTCGAGCTGTAGACGTAACATTATTAAAATGAAAAATCTGGAGCCTCGCGCTGCCGAGGGATGTATCTTGTTATAGAAGGAAATTGGCAATTTCGCGAGGCAGGATCGTGTCGGGTAGGGGGAGAGAGATATATGCCGCGGAATTCGAATGAAAATCGCACACAAATCACCGCGTGGGCGCACAGAGTGTGTTGGTCGCTCACAGTTCTTTCGAAACAAATGTCTGGTTGGAAGTGGCGCCTAATATTCCGTGTAAATTCGTCTCGTAAAAGGAGAGTCACTTAAACACTTGAAGTGCATTAAAATCGTCATAACTCTTGAGTGTGCATTGCTGCGTGCATTTCGAGTGTAGTTAACTTTTTCATGGGTCATTGTAGTGGCGCAGTTTGAAGGAAGATTCGGGGATGTTCGAGGAACTCGTTAAAGTTAAGGCAGCCGGCCGGAAGGTATCGTCGTGATTTACAGGAGATATTTGTGCTCCTGTCATCGTAAATTTTCGCCAGGCTTGGAAATATTTCTTAAAACATTCTTTAATCGAATATTTCTCGAAGAAATTAGTAGCTTTTTATCGTATTTAACATTAACGGAAATGGCACCATCAGCGGCACGAAAAGCTTAAAGATCTGCTTAAAATATGTATACGCTCGGGCAATTATTTTGGCGCGTGGGAGAGGTCGTTTAACAAGGGCCGTAACTGTCGCCGCGCGCGCGCGAAGGGGACACTCGTCCAGTCATCCTTGAATCCCTCGTCCAAAGCGCAAAAAGGAGATCGCTTTAAATCATTCGGGGAAGATTCTTCCCTGGAGTAAGTTTTTCGCCGCGCTCAAGTAAGATGCTCGATAAGGTGAGCGAGAAGCGCGCGGCGAGAGAATACGAAATGCGCCAACACTTGACGGATCCGCTGAGTCAGATGAGCGAATCCAGTACATATACACGCGCACGCAGTCACGCACGCGTGGATATGCTGAGGGAGAGAAAGAAACGAGGAGATCGTCCCACGGGAGCGGCTGCTGCTCTTTCCTACTCTTCTTTTTCTCGGCTCGTATTTTCCTTATCGCCGATAAGGTAATAATAGTGCCAGTCTTTTCTCTCCCTCTCTCTTTTCGAGTGGGTTTTTTTCCGTTGTTTTTTTCCGGTAGATCGCACAATGGAGTGCTACGCGCGTCGAGGAAAACGGGAGAGGAATATATAGTCGCGAGTGCTGTGTGTATATTGTGTGTATATAGAGACGGGAGAGCGGAACAATATGAGCGTGGAGTTGACGGGAAAACTGTTTTAAGCGCGGCCGCGCGATTGTCGCCGCACTGTCGTTTAGATATCGCGTTTGTGGTAATAAACAACCGTACCGAAAATCTTGATTATCCTCTGTTTGTTTTATTAGGTTTTCTTTTTTTTTTTTTTAGAAAATATCGAGGCTTTAATTCGGAAATTTACTGCAATTATTAATTGAGACTGTTATAAATTGAACGAACTGTTTCAGATAAGGTTTATCGTTCGTTGATTCACTTCATAATTTTCAAAAAATCGTACTTCTGTGCAGTCGTAATTCAACTTTTTAATTCCTTTAATGAAAGCTGTATAAGTTATCGAGTTTCAATAACTTTTCCACTTTAAATTGTGTGTCCCGAAAGAGAAAGTTTCGTGCGAGCAAATACTTTCCGCAATTTTTCAACGAACTCATACGTCGTTCTCTGTATTAGACACGTTGAAACGTTTATCCTCGAAGATTAAAAATTAAATTATGATATTTTTTTATTGAATCGTACAACTTTTATTTTTAAAATTGTTTTAATTGTTTTATTTATTTTTTATTATTAAAGTATGTCAAACTGCTTTTTTTTTCTTATTTATAGATGCTTCTAAAAGATTTTTTTTTTGTGCAATTTTTGTTTTGTACATCATTGAGTATTCTATGAGTGCTTTAAATGTCAGCCTAGATGTGGAAGATAATATATATTGTATATTTATGAATAGTATATCTTTGAGACACGAACGGAATGAAAAAACGTGACTGATAAGAGGATCGTTTGTACGCGTTAATTCTTCATCACAAGACAGTTTAAAACTGTTCGATCTTGATAAAGACATTGTTTAGTCACTTTTTATTGCGAAGAAAAGATTTATTGTTACACAAATTATCCTGCGGGCATTTTAGCTCAAAAATATGTAAATTTTACATATTGTTATGCTTGAAACCGAGCCCACGCGTGTTTACATAATCTCGAGAGACGTCGGATATAAATGATGTTTCGAGTATTTATTTCAATACATTCTGAATTCTCTAATATTACGGTGTATTTTACAATTATGTTATATCCTTATAGTTACGATACGTACGATAAAATGGTACGAAAAGTGTTTGGAAAGTTTTCTGTTTGATATTTGTTAATTAAATTTCAGCGAAATTCGTTTAAAACTTAACGAAATTTACACTGAAATGAAACAACTTTCTTAAAGTTTAAAACAACAAATATCATTTCTATTTAACTTTTAATCAAGTATATACATGATTCAATTATTTTACATCCATTAACCGTTTAACCTCTATGGCTTGAGCGCTACTTAATTTAAAATGAGTTGTTTTAAAATCTAAAAGATCTATACATGTCTTATTCAAATGTGAAATAACGTTTACAAGCCGAAAAGTGCTCAACTTGTAAAAATGAAATTTTCATCCTTGCAAACTGAGGCAACAAACTGGAATTATTCATAAAGATAGAAGAGAGAGAGAGAGAGAGAGAGAGAGAGAGAGAGAGAGAGAGAGAGAGAGGCCATGGAAGACAGAGAGAGAGCCTTAAAACGCAGGCGCGCGTGCAGGTCTCGCCCTTTTACCCTATCGACCCGTTGTCCGCATTTACTGTCCCGCTGACGACAGTGTGCGAGGGCTCGCGCGCAAGTGACGACTATCATTAATCACCAAGATGAGCCGCACTATACGTGCTGACCGGCCGTAATGCATTTCGCGCGTGCGCGCATCGATCTTGCAATCGAACGTGTCTTGTGCACTGTACCCGTAGTTGCGTAGTATTCTTTCCAGTATATATAGCGGAGCTGTACGAGCCACGAGGATTTCATTAATTTTCCGCTCGGGGAAGACAGACGCGCGCCGGAGATTCGTTACGGCCGGAAGACAGAGAGAAAGTCTCTTCGCTTAGTTTTAACGACGAAACTTCCCTTTTGTCAGCGAGCGCGAATTTTTCATTTATGGCGCGCCATCGCCGCTCCTCAAACCCTTCGAGCGGAAAGCTTTTCTCGTCGACTTTTTTTATTTACTACCGGTCCACCTACTTTTTCACACGCAAGCATGAATTTCGATGCCGATATCTGGAAAGAGTCATGGTATTTTCATTAATTAAATTTCATAAAGCTTTGGGCTTTTGTACAGACGAAAATTCGAAGAACATGGTTGTGGAGCGTTCTAATGAAAAATATCAAACCGAGGCGAGAGCAGTTTTTAGTCGTCGCTTTTGAAAAACAAGTCAGAGAGGTCCATTTGTAAACTGTTTTTTCAACAGTCAATGTAAAGAGAGCCCCTATTTACAAAACTGGGCAAAAGTAAATACCGAAAAATTAATTAATCGTGAGCTGATGTTAACGCGTTTCTGCATTTATGCAAAACACGCAATTAGAGTCAATGGCTCACGTAAAATTCGAAGCACCCTATATAATGCATTTGGTTTGGAATGTTGTATAGGTGAAAAAAAAAAAAAAATGCGTCGGATCAACACCCCTTTGAAACGGCAATCGCGCTGTAAAAATTTATTCCCACTTGGCAAGAGCTCAGCACAATATTAACTTTGAGCGTAAAAATCGAACTCGCATCGGACGAGATGAGCGCGGCAGCAGTTATCCGATACTCGAATGTAATTCGATCTGCAAGCTGGGCTTGTAGAGTCGAGAATTAAAAACGCGCTTTCTCTAGTACAAGCGCGAAATGGCGAGCGTCTACTGTAACAAAGGCGCGTTCAGCGTTGCGTAAACACAGCGGGATATCGGCCGCACAAAAGGCTGTCAATATCGCCTATAAATACAGATTATTAATTATTAAAGAGCCTATACAGCTCGGGAATTATTAAATTTATAGAGCTTTCGGTTTCCGTCTAATTAGCGGCATATTTCCAATTATGGATTATTAATGTCAGTATAGAACTTTAAGCGTTCCCGGAAGGATGGAAGGACGACGGCCATTCACGCGGATTAATGATGGGTGCTGAAAGATGATGTCCGGATAAATCTCGATCGTTTTCTTCGACTATATATACTTTTATAAATAACATACACTTGATTAGTGAATTATTTTCATGCTACGTGTTATTGTAGCTAACGGTAGCAAACGTTCCTGCTCTTCGCTATTATTTTCGTTCCAAAGCGCAAAAATCAACAGTACGATATATATGAAAAGCGAAATGTTAGACGAGTTAATCATGCAGAGAAACATATTCAATAAACTTTTCAACAAAAGAGCCGACAAAGCCAAAACCGACGAATGAAAAATGGATCCCATGCTAGACTTGAAGTGGAAGAGAAAAAAAAGGCACACCGGAGGCAGAAGGTTAACTGACGGAAAGCTTACATTGCGAAGTAGAATAGGGTCGGATCCGGTCAGACATACGCGAGGAGCTCTCCTCTTCTCTTCTTTTCATTTTGAATTCATATATTTTTTTTCTTTCGACTTTCCTTTCTTCCAGAAGAGTGCGTTAACCTTGTTTTAAAACGAAACTCTTGAAGGAAAAACGTTAAATAAGGCATTTTCAAGTTATACAGAGTAGTAAAAGGAGTTCAGACGAACAACTCCCCTGATTTAAATCATATATATATAGTGCGGTAAATTTCCTTAATCAATGCGGATAATATTATTTGAAAGTTAAAAAGATAGTTTATTGGTTATAACGATGCTTTGTTGATTAGTCTTATAACTCTATGAATTACTATAAGAAAAAAAAGGATACCACATTCGCACTCTCTGATCGTTAATTCTCAACGCGTAGCTGAATCTCCCCTCGAGCTAAGTTAACACTTTGCGCTCGATTTAATTACGATTTTGCGCGCGCGCAGCTGTGCATAGCGAGAATCGAGTGGCATTTCGCGAAAGCGGCTCTCGTCGTGGCTCTTGCCATCCATCGCCGTGCCAACGGCATTAGCTCAATTAATATACAATTCATTTCCGGCGATTGATGGATCCGCCGCGCCGTTATAATTCGATGCAATGTCGCGGCCAGCCCCGCGCACTGTAGTACAGTCCGCCCTCGTCGATCGCTTGGCTGTCGGACGGCTGCTGATGATGTGTGCATATAGCTGTTGCAAAGTGTATGATAGAAATAAGGGCGGGGACGGAGATACGACTGGCATTGGGATGCGATTACGATCTGTTGAATTGGCACGAGGCTTTTTACTTTTTACGGATCCATCAGCATGTATATAGGCTCTAGAGATCTAACTGAACTCAATTACTGGAGTGCAGCCTATCGGTTTTTCGAGTTCGGTTAGAGAGCCTTGTTTTGCATTTTTCATTTCCGGATTTCGCTTTTTCGCCAATTCCAGCACGGAAAAACCTTTCAAATCTAACAATTACTCTAATAAATCTCATAAACTGAGGCAAATTTTACTGTTTTCTCTTCTGTATATTAATAATTCTGCGTATATATATATTCTTAGTTTGATTATTCAGAGGTCCTCCAACAGTCCTTGCTCCATAAAAAATTACAGGCCCATCCAGAAGCAATGAAAAATAATAAGCAGCAAATTGCGACAGCGAAACTATCGGGCAAGCGGTAATTATTTTACTGTTTTTGCACAAGCGACGATTGGCGAGTTGATGTATAAGTTTAAAATTTATCTGACCGTTGGGTAACGAGGACGGCGCGCGACGCAAAACAGACGGCCGCGCGCGGCAACTAGTCGGGAGTATCGGAAATTCGTCAGTCCGAATGGGAATTCCGGCGCGGCAAAAAGACGCCGCCCATTCGCCCTTCTCCCCGTAACGAGCGTCGCGAGCGGAAGAAAAAGTCGTAAATTAGACCCCGAATTGTCCGTGTCATCTCTAATTTCGCATGAGGGCGTACTTTTCTCTGCCTCGCTATCTCCTTTTCTCTTGCCGTCATTATAGGGCAATTAATGCGCGAGGAGTAAGCGCTCCATGAGTCAATATAGGTAAGTTAGCTTGGAAGGGATTTCCGTATATGCGTGCGTATACGCGTGTTTAATACGAGGAATCGCGTACACAATGGGCTTTGCAACTATGCTCGTAAATTAGCGAGGCCGAATAATTCAAGTGTGTAACCACAAACTTTTCGCGGCTCCTTTCTCGGAGGGCTCTGTGTATAGAGGAATTGATTACAATTTTTAATTTTGCGCGTTTGCTTTATTTATAGCGTTTAATTCCCGAGTTGTGGGCTGGTAATTCGTAAAATTATTTTTTTTGTTTACAATCCTTTGAAATATGGTCCTTTGTTGGGCCGACTTTGGAAATTCGATTTCAATTATAAATGTCCATAGAGCGTATACGCAAATTAATTAGTAAATAAATATATTATTCAATTGATATTTATTTATTGAAGCGATTATACTAACAAATATTACACTTTATAAAATGTTTACTATATCTTATTGTAATTTGTTCACAAACGATTTATTGCCCATACGAGCTCATAAAACATTAAAAATGCTAGCATTGCTGTCGAGCGATTGTTCAATTCTCGGGAAAAGCACATTGATAAATGTATCATGACCTTTCACCTCCTCGTCAATAAACTCTTGACGTGCATTTCTCATAGTTCGCGCTGTAATATTTCAAATTTTTCTGTCATTTTTTACCGTGCCACTACAGCGTCCTGGCGAAATTTACAGCTCTGCTCTCAAAAGCGAGAACGAGAGAAAGAAAGGGAAGAGGGAGAGAGAAAGAAATAGCCGATTATGTCGTGTGCCGGTAGATAAAGGCGCGTTTTGATCGGTAACTTTGAGCGAAGTTTTGAACAACATATACGTTAAAATAAACTTGGAAAATAAGATC
>JAPYZO010004422.1:0-13840 GCA_030522905.1 Torymus flavipes | reverse complement strand
AGAATATAAAGTTTTTCTTTAAAAATACGTGTTCATAATTTAACACAATAAGTATGAAATAAACCACTGTAAAAAATATCAATCACATTGAAGTAGAAGCTGGCAATTATAGAATCCAGGGTAATTGACATTTTCATGTAGACTGAAACAAATTTGGCATCTCCGTTATTTTTACAAGTACGCCAGATATGCCAAATATGGGATAGGGTCATTAATTCCGAGATTCTGAATGTACCAGTTGGAAAGCTCTCCCATCCCTGTTCGTGGAGTTTACTCTATCTATACGCGGTCGATACGCGGTCGACCCTCAGGCTTTTTCTACATTGGGCAGATATTTGCCTTCGGAGCGCTCTCGCGCTCCATGATAAAAATCAAATGAAATAATATAAAAGAACAAATGAGTTTTAGTAAGTAACATAAGTGCATATATTTATAATATCAACAATATCAAAAATCAATTTCTTATAATTAATGTACCGACTCTAATTATGCTCATTCCATTAATTTATCGTAGATCGCACATAAAGATAATAAAATTAATGATTGTGACTTTTAGATACAGTAAGTTGTTCTTATAAAAATTTTTTCAATAATAGTTGAACTTTTTGTTGGAAAAGGCATCCAAAACGTGTAATAAGTTGTACTCCATTCATTTTTCATACAAAAGCTAATAAAAAAGATGATTACAAGGAAGTGAATTAATTAAGAAGTCAATTAAAATTATCTTGATGATGGTTCTTATATAAGGAAATGGCAGCATGTATGATTTACATATCATAGAGGAAACAAACAAGCAAAATTCTGATTAATTAATTAATATTTTGGCACATTTTTTTGCAAAATTTAATTTATGCACTCTTTATTCAAACATTCTCTTTAGATAAAAAAATTTCTAGCACCAGGAATTACAGTAAAAATATTTTCTTTAGACGATACATCTCGTCGTATTAAGTGATCAGTGACCGTATCAACCGAAATTTCGCAGTATGGTACACAACGAAATCATGATATCACCCACGCGTGTGTCACCCTACTTTGTATTATTGTGACAAGTTTGTTGATGCCGTTAAAAAATTTATATTCCCTTCTTCAAATGCGAATATACGAATAATTCTATAAAAACAGCGTCAAATCTCAAGGCAAAGCAAAACTGTTTTTACAAAAAAGATCTAATGTAAAATTTATCAAACCTAGGGTTCTAGACGATAAAACGGAAATTACTCTCTCCAGTTTTTTTTTCTTAGATGAAAAGTAAGTATAAAAACTTTCTTTAAAAAATGTCAAAGTAATGTAAAATGGGGGAAGGTCGATTAGCTACAGAGATAGTATAGGCACACAACCTATAATTTTTTAATACGCCCAATACGCAATATTATACAAATATAAGGCATATTTTCTAAAACTCCTAAATGTGTCGTATCACTTGCTGAGGTAAAAAGTTTTATATTTTCAGTATAGGAAAGTAACATTTTTAATGCTTACAAAAATGGCTTGTACTTTTAATATAGTTAAATAAATAGTACATAATGTGGTTTATATGTATGTGAGCTCCTTCACTTTACAAGAAGATGGGGCGGATTTTTTATTAATTACTTTTATCATCGTTAAAATTCATGTGTAATTTTTATTATAACCCTTGGGTCTTTTTGGCAAAATATTTTAAGAGTAATCGCGCCAATATTAAGACATTAATCTACAATCATACAGGCAACAATAAAATTTTTACGAAATATATATGAAATTTTATCCAAGTTTTTGTATATTACAATCTAACAAGTAATTTACAAATATCTGTTTTTATTCAAATTCCAAGCTGTTTTCCAGGAATTAATAAATTAAACTTACTTCAATAATTAAACATTATTTTCTCAACGGTCAGAGATGATTGGCATAAGTTAAGTGTCATAAAAGTTGTCTATATAATTATAAAAAAGATGTTTTATTTGAAATGTAAAAAATATCACAACTTTATACAAGTGGTTTCAAAATTAATATTTATTTTTCCTATGTCGCAAAAATTTTACAAAAAAAATCTCTTTATTATATCATTATAATGCTACTCATTAAAACCATATATAAAATTTGTAATTGTTCCATGAAGTAATAAATAAATAAATAGCCTTTATGAATTTTCTTAAATGATTGAACAAAGTATAAAGTGTTTTTCCGAATTCAATACGGCTTTGTTTAATAACATAGTACCCAACGAAAGCTCGACTGAGCAAATACGGACTTTCAAAGCAAAGTTGGGTGTACGTTTCGGAAGGATTTGATAATCAATAGATCAAACGATGTTTAAGTGCTGGTATTTTTCAGCCATCAAAAGCCAGTGTGCCCATTCAAGCCGACCAGTATCCACATAATTATATGAATATCATGACTTGACAGATGGACTTCGCATTCCAGGCACAACAGACACGTGTTTGCTCTCGCTCGCAAGATCAGCGTAAAAAGGTAGTGGCAAGGACCTCTTTTTTCAGGTGAGCCTCTGGATTATTTATAGAAAAACCAGAGAGGAGACACTTTCGTCGGTCGCCTCGCCGCCGCGCACGCAAAAAAGAACTCAATCACGCGTATTCCTGACCCGCGTGAGGCATATAGCATGCTCGTGACGAGCGAAATCTCACAAAGCACGGGATCAGCGAGCGACGTTATTGGAGATGGTTGATGCGATAAAAAAAGAACCACTTGTTCGAGAACCGGGTTATTTATCTACTAGCGTAAAGGGTCACACATGTTCACAATGTAGGTTTGATCAAGTTGGGCGCGGATCGCGTTACTGAATCGTTTTAATTATTGCGCGGTTGGGGTTGGCTGTAATTTTAGAAAGAAAGCTGCTCGCTCGCGCGGATATCTTATCTGGTTGGTGAGCTGCTGTATGTAAAATAAATTACAAAAGCCTGAGTATATTTCATGATTTGACACGGTAAAAGAAGTTGTCAACAGGAACAAAACACATTTCTTTTGTTAATAACAATTTCGCTCCTTGAATTTTGTATTCTTTTTCGGCCTCGAAACACTGCTTAAATTTAAGAAACTTTTAACTTACAAATGTTCCTGATTTTTATGAATAATGTAACGGAATGTAATAATATACAAATGTAATAATTTAATATACAAATACATTAAGTTTAATAACAAAATATTTAAATTTCAAATGTAATAGAAGCTTAAGGGTTTTGTATTGAAATCGAATACGGATAACTGAAAACGAATTAATGTACATGTATATGACAATTTTTAGTAAAATTACAATAAACATTTAAGTTACGTAAGTATGCAAATGATATTTAAAAATAATCGAAATGAAGATTAAGAATATAAGTGAAATTTAAAAACAACGTAACTAAAAATAATTTCATACAGAATAGTACATTACGATACCTGTGACCTACGTGTGACCTCGCTGCGCTCGGGGTCTAACTTCACGTCATGCAAAAAAGTGCTATATAGGTCACACCTATTGTAATGTACTAAAGTTTAATATAATTAAATTTATATATAATCTAAATGACAGTTTGTTCTGTAATTGAAATTTTATTAAGTACATTAGATTGAAGTACATTGAATCGTGATACTGAAGTACATTAAATTTCATACATAAAAAAGTTCTCAAATTTAAGAAACTTTCAAGTTACAAATTTACTGAATTTTAAGAAAAATCTAACTGACGCTAATTTATAAATACACTAGGTTTAATACAAAAACAATAAAATTTCGGCACAAGTATAAATAAATGCCAAATTTGAAATTTTATTTTTCCCGCTATACATATATATGCCGCCGTCCAAAGTATAGTCAATGCGCCGCCGCTAGATGGCGCACCCTTTCCCTGTGGCCTCACGTACCCAAGTAGGCCGGCCCGAGGGGATATAACAGCGTGTCGCCGACTATCTCGCCAAACTTCATTCGAACATCTCGTTAGTAGATGCCAGCAATTACTGAAGTTTATTGATTTATGATTATTTCGATAAATTATTACGATTAGAAAATGTTAAGTTATTTTCAAGACAAAACGAGATATTTTTTAATAAAATATATTATGATTAAAGCAACGGTATGTCACTGCAGAATGAAATACTCTATTTTTGTTTTTTTATTTTTATTTTTATCTCATTTTTTTCCTAATATAAATTTAGATGCTTCATTTCGAGAAGCTTTGATTTTATTTGGAATTAAGGAATTGATCGGATATCAACGAACCAATTGTTTCAACTCATAATCTTATTATTAACGTTACTGGAGTTTCCTTACTTCATCAGGGAATTAAAAATTATGAATCACCGTACAGAACCAGACAATCAAAATTGTACATTACATCCTTATTTTTTCGAAAAGATGATGTGTTAAAAAATTATAAAATAGGCCAATTTAGCGATTACGATAAAATAAACGTGTAGTACGTAATTTTGACTATCTGGCTCGACGATTCGTATGGTGATTCATAATTTTTAACGCCCTGATGACTTGATGAGGGGAGTATCAAGGAAACTCCGAAAACGTTGGTAATAAAATTATGAGTTCACACAATTGGTTCATTGATGTCTGATGGATTCCTTAATTCCAAATTAAATTACTACGAACACTTTATTTTAATCAATTAAGCTTTGATTTTGCAACGCATAACTAGAAGCGCATTAATTAATTGTATGTACATTAATTAAACGTTCAGAAAATCATGTAAGCACCCGAATATATTAAATAGACATACCCGTCACGGTATCTTTTAACATTTACGGTGAGCCTAGTCTGTTATGGTTATAAGATTCACGCATAATATTCTCCATCATTCACAAACGATTAGACAAACAAGATTCGACGAGAATTTCTTCTTTACACAATAACAGTAAATATTGAAATTTTAACAACCCGTGTCCCAGTATTACGAGCGGTTACACGGTTCACCTGGTCGTCTAACGGCGCATTAACCCAAATGTAATGTCTATCACAAAAACTCGCCGTGGCTTTACGAATACCCGAGAAAATACATATTTTCAATGTCCCCAAATCAATACACCAGCTGTGTCCACATCCGATCAAATTTATTTTCTGTTCATTCCCTCCTCGAAACTTATATCGTTCAAATGAAAAGCAGCTCTGTCATACTGAGAAAAATCCTCTTATCCTGTCGAGCTTCGACCCAGGAGAAAAAAGCTCCGCGATATCTTATAACGGCACGTGCACCTGCCCCCAGAGCGGACAAGCCCTTGATTACAATGCTGCACGCGTGTCATCGTCCGGGGGGCGGCGACCAAAGGTAATAAAAGCGCCGCGCCGTAAACAACGAAGAAACAATCAGATTGCTGTAAAGTTTCCCATGAAGACCGAGAGAGATAAAGGAAATCAGATATGAGCGCCGGCGCTTGCATTATACTTATATAGCGTTATAGTGGAAGGGAGAGATCGATGCCAGTCATCAGCCGTGCGTTTCACAAATTCGCCTCTCATCGCCTGCCTTCGCCGACCCACACTCTTCCTTCCTCCTCATATCATTATCACAGCTGCCACTGCTACTGCTCTTCCTCCTACCTTTCCCCCCTCCCGCAGAGAGTGAGGAGCTGCGCGCGCGCCTGTCCAACCCGCGGCTCGCCAGTGCGCGCACGCGTGAGCACGCTTCCCGCCAAATGACAAGAGACCAGTGCGACGCGGCAGCCAGTTGTCGTCTGCACCGAGACGCGCGAGGAGCGCGCCGCTTCGCACAGCAGTAATACATATAGTGGTGTACACAGTTGAACGCGCGCTTTCCAGAAGGACGGGTCTGAATCTTCAAGTTCAAGTTCGACCGGCTCTCTCGTGTATACTTAAGCGTGTTTCTTTTATTCTGTTCCGGTTTGGTGATATATGCACGCACGCACCAGTGGATCTGTTTGTTTCACCAAATCTTAGAGAGATTTAGCGATATAGTCGAGAGACGGGCTCAGCAGCACTGTGTTCTTCGCCAGTGCAGTGTGACAATTTACGCGCTGCGATTTCCATCGCTGATAAAGCCGTTCGCTCATCGATTGTTTTCCGAGTTGCAGTGTGTCAGCGCGGAAGAGAGAGAAAAAAAATCAGTTTTATCACGCACCGCGCAACAATCTACGTCTCGATAGAGAGTAAACAAAGCTGATGGGATGATGCGCGGAGATTCGCGTGAACCGACGGCTGCAACGCCGCCCTAGACGCGCCACCCGTCCAACTATATTCCCTCGAGCCACGGAACTGCGAGAATAGAACAATGGAAAATCCATACGATACGTACAATTCGACCGGCGCCTCGCCACTGGAGCAGCCGCAGCCGGAAGTGAGTGTGCTGGACGAGCAGCACGACGACATGATCTTGCGGCTGTACGGTCCAGTGCACGATCCTCTGTACGTGGTGATACCGATCAGCATAATCTATGCGTCAATCTTCGTGACGGGCACAGTGGGCAACATCAGCACCTGCATCGTCATCGCGCGCAACAAGTCCATGCACACCGCCACCAACTATTACCTCTTCAGCTTGGCCATATCCGACCTGTTGCTCCTCATGTTTGGCATGCCTTCGGAAATTTACCAAGTCTGGTCCAAGTATCCCTACGTCTTCGGCGAGGCGTTCTGCATTCTACGCGGCCTCGCGGCCGAGACATCGACGAACGCATCTGTACTGACGATCACAGCGTTTACGGTCGAGCGATACGTTGCCATCTGCCATCCGTTTCTCTCGCAGACGATGTCCAAACTGTCGAGGGCCATAAAGCTAATACTGTTTATCTGGCTAATCGCGTTGGTCTGCGCCCTTCCGCAGGCTTTGCAGTTTGGCATGATTCAGTACGCGAATCGGCCAGAGGACGTGATGTGCCAGTTCAAGAAGATAATAGTGCATCATTCCTTTGAGCTGTCGACCTTTCTCTTCTTCATCGTGCCGATGACGCTGATCATGGTTCTGTACATACTGATTGGCATCAAGCTGAAGAAGTCGACGCTGATAAAGCGCAACTGCCGGCAGCCGCATCGCAGGTCCGAAAGCACGCGGGTCAAGGTCGGAAGCTCGCGGATGGACAGGCATTGCCGACATAGCCGCTCCACCAGACGCGTACTGAAGATGCTAGGTAAAGATCCACTTGATTTTGGGGGTTTTTTTGGAGGGCGAGAAGTATTTATCAGTGCGTGGGTTTCGTAGCGAATAAACTCACGATTTTCATGCACATGTCGAGACAAAAACAGTGGTTTCACTTGCAAATTAAATCGGCTATTGCGGGAATAATCGATTTGCTTGACATGGGAGTAAGAGAACAATGTATATCCTCATTTGCGATGTCAAGGCGATTGCCAAACTGACATAATACTGCTGGAAAAATTCATTATACGTTTTAAATGAACAAAGTTGAGATTACTTTATGTATATTTCTTTTTAATAAAATTAAAGAAAAACTATGTTAAAATGAGAATAACTCTGAAATTGAATTGAACAATCGAAAATATAGATTAAATGCTGTTCAAGATTGTTTATAATAACCTATACTCAATTAATTGCTGTAAAAATAAATTTTTAGAAACGATGAAGCATGATGTAATGAAAATGTTTCGAAAAGCTATAATTTTTAAACATTCTTTTAATGTCATTAATTTCTGCTAAATTACCATTTTTTTTGTACCTCTCATTTTTCGACATAAATTATACATGTTGATATAAATGATTGTACCATTTTAAATTAATTTTGGTATTTACATTTTAGAACATTGATATTTTAACTATACTAGTAATAATTTTGGTACATAGTGTTATTGTTAGATACTGATTTTTATTAAAAATGCGTCGATTTGATGATTTGATTAACACATTAACTATAAAATATTGTTAATTTTCTACCAGGGTATTGGTAAATAATAACCATAACTCTATCAATCTCTAATTATAATAAGGTTTGCCTAATTTTCTCAAAGTAAAACTAATTTACATTTAGCCTGAAAGCAAAAATTTTTTCGTGTTTTATTGATCATTGCAACGGTATTCAAATGTGATCACGGGATAGTGGAATTTATAAAATAACGTGAATTAGAATTTTAGGTCGTATTGTTAACCTCTCTTTGGGGTATCTTAGTGTTTATATCACGACGTACTTAAAATTACACGGTACAAATATATGGAAATGTCTTTACTACATTAACTTTAGCCCGGACTTTCAGAATAAATTTTTTCTAGTTAAATCTGCTTTTATAGAAATTTCCAGAACTTTTAACTGCTTTTAATGAGTATTCGTGATATTTGTAAATTTCTCAAAAATTAATTGCCAATTTAACCATATCTTACCAAAAATAAAAAAAAGTATACTTTAATTCAGAATTATTCAATACTAAGATACATTTAAAATTCTAACAATAAATTTTAAGAGAAATAAAGTAAAATGATCAATTACATTTTTCAAAAATATAAAATATTGTATGCAAATGACCGACATGACTAATACAAATACTTTTTTATTACGTAAATAAGTCTTAGGGGGCTTAACATTTCAGCGGTTCTTTTTTTGACCCGAAGTCGAAACGTATCGTTTTGCATTTTAATAAGGGATATCCTCCTACAGTGCTACGCGGCCTTCGTAATATACAAACTTCAAATGAAATCTCAAGCACCTGTGACACGGCTCATTTATCAAGAGCAACTATGTAAACTTTGTACAACCTACAAAAAAAATCTATTTAAAGTTCAAGTTTGATGTTTTCTGGATAATTAGAGGCGATTACTTTTTAGTTATTTATGTTTCGCACACACTCCTCCCTCCATGATAATGTATGATTTTTGGCACATTAGAGATGGGTGTGTTACACCTGTGATTCAATATTCCTCATTCTCAAATTCATATAACTTGTTTCATTAAGCAGATAAAAGTGTGAGATACAGCTATAAAATTTTATGGATTAACACGAGCTCATGTGAAACCATTTTGTATTAGCCATTTTATTCATAAATGCTAATAGGTGTCCGCAATACAAAGATTAAAGTTCCTGTTTCGTAAATATGTAGAACCGTTGTGAAAATTTTGGTGCTGTAAAAATGAAAACTTTAAGAAGAAGTCAAATTGCTAAATTTAGACCTGATACGTTAAAAGATAATTAAAGAAATTAGCATTTTTCCAGGGGGATCCCATATGCCAATTTACCTATATAAATAACCCGAGTAGCATTCTGTTTTTGAAACCCCGAATTTTAAACATCATAAACTCGTTAAAGTATATGCATTAACATACAAACAACGATTGTTTTTGATTCGCCTTTTATACCGTCCAGCCCACGCGCTATACCATCGTGTGACGAACGGCGATAGCACATCCTATCCTTCCCTATTGGGAAAAAATAACATCGCCGATTAGATCTTGCATGCTGATCCCCATCCTCCTCTATATATAGGGTTCAAAAGAAAAACAATCGGGCAGCCCACGACTCTCTGCAAAATCTCCCTAAGTTTATCGCCGAGATAAGCTCGTGCGCAATACTCCCTCGCCGCGTCTTACGCGCGTCATGGGGCTCGAGGAATATAACCTAGCTGGCGGCGAGTACAAAAGATGGGTGTCGAGTTGCACCGAGAGAGCGTACACGCACAATGAGTGAAGATTGATTGTCGCGTTAGGCAGCGCGGCGGCGCGCAAGCCAAGGCGATATTGAATTATGCTAAGGAGTTCGCGCGTGCCGAGATGTTTTTACTGAACGACAAGTTTTTTTCTTTCTTTTTTTTTTTGCCGCGGCTTTTCGCGAGCGAGTACTGAGAATCGCGCTTGATCGATGTGCCATGCGCGGATGATAAATCGTAACACAGTCGCTGTAAAAAAAGATCGAATGATTTAGCAAAACAATCGGCAGAATTATCCTTGTAAGCGCGAGAAAGGTTAGCGAAAAGCGCTGCTAGTTCTCGGGTCACGTTTGCTACTCTAACGGCCAGCGAGTTTGATACGGGTTGAACGAAATTTGAAGGCGCTTTACATGTCAGTGATATGGGGTTATTGAAACGAACTTACACATGTGCCAAATTTTTCCAACGGGAAGGTTATATACTTAGTAAGAAAAAGAATCTTGATGATTTTTATAACTGGATTTTTTAATTAGTCATAAAGTTTTATAGTTATGATGTTGCTCTTTTAGTAAACCGTAGTCGTATAAGAACATTATTTCAGCGAATACGTTACTCGTAAATTTTGAAGTCGTGTCATTTATTATATCAAATCAACGTTTTTGTGCTTCAAGTAATTTAGGAGTACCTACATCTTATTTGTGTCAAATAATGGCATGAAAAAAGAAATTTTGATGATAAACTAAATAGCTTTGCAAAACAAATTTTTGTAATAATATAACAGCTGAAAAACTTTCCATTCCTCGCAAAAAGGACGGACTGATCGTTCGCCATCAATATCGACAGCTTTTCCACGCTCGGGCATTAATCGATCTCCAATTACACGAAGACGATACCATTATTTCTTCTTTCTTTTTCTCTTCGACTCGCGGCAAAATTCTCCTTGACTCTTCGTGAGATAGTTTTCGGTATCCAGTCACGGCCAATAGCCGCAAAGCTCATTAGCGCGGGAAAGGATATAGCAATCAAAGATATACATTTTTCTTCATTCGCTTTTTCTCTTTCAGCGAAATTTTTTCTCGATTCTCTTTTTGAATTAAACAGAAATAGAAAGAGAGATCAATAGTCAAAGGAAAGCAGTTGGGATTTGCCTCCCCAAAATTATAACGACGTCAAGTGAGCAATATTATAATGTTTTTAAGCAAGGTGGTGGCAACGAGTGCGTTTAGGTTGTATATTCGATGTCTTCTCAATTCGTTCCGTACAACGAGGACAAGTATATTATGATAGGCCAGTCGCGAGTATAGGTAAGCTACTTTTTTCGGCCTTCTCTGCAACTCGTGTATTATCGTTCCTTATACACGTAATATTTAGATGTAAAAAATGGAGACAATCTGTGTTTAAGATGAATCGTCGCGTTTATGAATGTGCTAAGAGTATAATTGAAATCTTAAAGTATGGCGGGTTTTCTTATTTTATTCAAATGGAATCCAGATACACGTACACGCGCAAGCACACCTATACGCACGCACACATTTCATGGTTCCAATGTTTATTTTACTATGATATTCTCGCTTAACAGCAAATTGAAGAAATATTTTGTCCGAACAACTTGGGCTAGAAATAATAACAAACAGCTTTTGTAAATCATAACAAAATTGAAATAGTCAGTCATCCAGAATGAAAACGGAAAAAAAAAACTTTTAGCTCTCAACCATACGCACCTGGCGAAGTTTTTCCCATTCATATATGTAATTTAACCTCGTGTGCAGGCCAGTTGTTTGTAATGGAAACACTGGATTTTCAACGATACATCGCATTCGACCTACACCCAAAGTTTGACGCGACCATCCACCCAGATACTACACATCATTTCCCATTGTTACTACTTAAAGTGACGCTTTATATGAAGTCATCTGCCACACCATCACCCACACACTATTTCCAAACGAGGACGCAAACACAATGAGTGTATAATTCTAATGCACATTCACATACCTCAGATACCCAAGTCCCCCTCTCAGTCACTCTCTTTCCTTCTCCGTCGCTATCTCCATCTACCCTATCATCATTATCGTCATTAACCATCTGCGCGACGGTAATGCCGAAACGTTTGGTGTTACTGCTGTCGTCGTAGCTAAGCTCTTCCGGCTTTGACTAGACGTTCAGCTCACGCTTTTAGAAATCGCACGCACACGAGATAGGCGCGAGATTCATCCTTGGCAGAAGTCGAGACTCGAGGGGAAGCAGTTGGGGGTGCTGGTGGTGGAGAGAAACAATAGGCAGTGAGGGTGTCTCTGATCGATCATGAACACACCGCGGAGAATCTCCGACGCGAGACCTAGGCGTCATGACGGCGTAATGGAGAGGCCATAATAGACGACAAATATTGGTGCAGCGCGCACAAAGGACGTGGCGGGGAAGAAAGAGAGAGAGGGAGAGCGAGGGGAAGTAACTTTCGCGCATGATGATGGGAAACAGTGGCTGAAAGAAGAGAAATGATGGGAAAGCCAGGTTATACGAGCGTGCGAGCGAAACTTTTATATAAACTTTACAGGGCTACGGAGGTTACAAATTCTCGGCTATTCATCAATGTCCCGAACCGCTCATATTTACCCTCGCGCAAAAAGTTGGGGAGCGGCACGAAAAATTTCCGCCGCGGTCGCTAGCTTGCGTGCGCCCATATGACTCTTTGATCTTTACTCAATTTTATTTCCTTTTCTTGATTGACGCGGGTGGCCGTGGGGCGGGAGCAATGCTGCCGTGTTTACACATCGCGCCTGCCAGAGGAGGCCTCCTGAAAGGAGTTGTTCGGCAATCAGAAGTTTATTTGTCCTCGCGATCCGCAGCTTGTTGTTCTTTCGTCTTTTTCTTTACCTCGCGCGAAATATCAGCGTGTTTTATTTACTTGGGTAAATGAGCCTATATTATATCAGACTGTTCTCGGAAAAGCGCTTGTCACTCGCTTTCGCTAATAATTTGGAATTTTTCCGTGGATCAATTCCCGAACATCATGCGACAGCGTCTACCTACTTTCCCTTCTCTCGGCTGACTTTTTCTTGCGACGTGGAAAGTGTGAACAAATTTGCGAGAGAAGCGCCCGCACGTGGATATTACGGCGAGCGATCAGCCGTGAAATTGCTTCTGACAAACGGAGTCGTCACGTATTTCTTACTGTAATATATTTTTTTCTTTGCTAGAACAGATGTGATCGTACAACGCGTTTACGTTACGCCTGATTTTGTAGCAAAGGGTTGGATATGTAATTCGGGGCGTCTGCTGCGCTTCGAACTTGATTTTGCAGAGGAATGCGAGGGGGCTTTTTTTTATCTGCTGGCTTACGTTATTTGGAGATGTATTGATGAAAGAAGTCGTTATAGTACAGGAATCACGTCTTTAAAATATGATAGTCAATTACATTTAACATGTTTATACAGTTGCACATTTATGCATAAATAGATAAAGTAGGTTAGAAAAAAATTCTGATGAAAATTGTGCAAAAATAACATCAAAAGTATATTTCGAGACCATACAAAGAAGGAATTATATTTAATCGCATTATTACAAAATAACTGATATATTAATATAATAATTGAAGTAATTGGAGAGTTCATTTACAATATTAAGTATCTTATCCGAATTATAAATGAAGTAATTAGTTTAAAAGATAATTGCTCTTTGTAAAAGTAACAATAGAATAAAACAATATACCTGCGATAAGTGGTCGTATTTGGGAAATATATCAATTTTTTTTATATATCCACGTAAGCTTCTCACCGACCAATATAAGACCTCATAGATGTCCCGTACGCTTACCTTGGAAACAATGGGTAGCGCTTTGTGTCCTCGACAGTTTATGTGAAAGGGATTTCTTTTCAGTTTTTTTGCATGCTTCTCTTTTCACAAAGGGCTCCTCCCCACGACTTAAACAAAACTCACTTGGGCATTCTTGATTGAATCATGGACAAAAACGCGTATTTATCATCCAGGGCTAATTATAAGCGAGAAAGTAAGAAGGTATACCGGATACGTTGATGTACCGAGCAGTGCACCGCACCGTAGCAGATCTTCTTGCGCGAATGCGCGCCAGAGTTTGGTTAATTATCGCCAGTATAATCTGCGCTCGGCTGACAAAAACCACCGAAAACCCAGTGGGGAACAGATTTGCAAAACCACGAAGAAATAAATTGAAATTTAAATGAAAGATAGCTAAGTATTTTTTTCTTTTCTTTTTATTTATATGTCTACATTTCACGTTCAGCAGCTAGGGCAAAAGTTACTTCTATTTAATCAATGACACACGTCGACGCC
>JAPYZO010004420.1:0-10318 GCA_030522905.1 Torymus flavipes | reverse complement strand
GATCTCACAACAGGTTCTTCCATTTTTGATGGCTTTTACTACCTCCCTAGTAGCTCAAGTAGGATTTTGCAAGATATTTTTTCAATGACTGATCTTAAATTAAAATAGATCGCAAAATAATTTACCTTATAAAAATAAAGTTTATTTTTATAATTATAATATGTCAAGGACTGTTGTTGCCGTTATAAAGAATATTAGATAATATCAGGTACACGTGCATGAAGAAGATATAATGATAAATGCAGAAAAGAGAAATAAGGAACAACTAAAGTCCCCCCTCCCTGTGCACCGTGCATGGCTCGCGCGCCAAAGCGCCGCAGTCTATGTAAAAAAACTTTGTTTTTACGTATAAGCCATGACCGCTGTTGCTAAAGACATTCTTACATTTTTGTCATTTTAAAAAATATAACATCTTTCTAATTTCAAGACAATTGAAAAAAAGCGTTCAAAATGAATTTACGTCGCCATGGATAAAGCTCAGGAACAAACCTCACACTCGTGCTGGAATCAACACTTTCGTACTTATATCGAAATGCACTACTAAACTATTAAAAAAATGTATTTGATTTTTACATAACTAGACATAGTTAGGAAAAATTCGCCACAGGCAATTTAAGACAATCTGCAACTGTCGAAAAATGATTTTTCCTTACCCCGGGCCGAAAGTGCCTCGTTCCCGCCCGGCTCCGAAACGAACATATGGCATTTTCGGCCTCGATGTGAGGAAAAATAGTATACGCTCCATGGGAGTAAAATCGGCCAGCCCACATCTCGTGTTTGCCAATCGTCAATTTACACGAGCTGTGGACTGCCGAAGTTTTTTCCTCCCTAGGTGCGTAATATACTATTGAATAATTTAAACAATTGTGAATTTGAATTGAATTGAATTTTAATTTGCCAAAATGACTGTGTTTAATAATGCTAACTTGTATTAAGCTGTGCTGAAATGTGCAAATTTATGTGGAAATGTGGCAAACTGTGCTAAAATATACCAAATTGTGTTAACTGAATAAATTAACTTTACATCAGTACTATGCAAATATTGTGTACTTTTTGCCCACTAAATGTAACTTACGGAGACAAGTGTGTTACTAATTCCGTTTTTGACAGAAAACTTATACGTACACGCACACGCATACGGATTGTAGAAGTTACAAAAATATTTCTGACATGTTTTTTCAAAAAATATTTGTTTCGCTATCTCAAAGCGTCTTTTAAAAGAAAGCAATATATTAAGCTATATCTATGAACATAAATAATTTGAATAATGTAATTAATTTTCACTTTTTTAGAGCAGCTTTTTTCAAAATTCTTGACGAATTTCTATTTCTGACCACATGAATGCTTTTTCTCCAAAGTGGATTCCTCGCGTTTGACACAAAATCTTTAATATTTAACATTCCCCTATCGTTTTTATTTCACAGCTCATCTAATCTCCAATTGAATTTAAATTTAACCGAAATCTCGTCTATCTAGCTATTCGCTGTAAAACTTTCAACCAGCAAACTGAATTTACACCAAATTCCAGCTTTGCGAGTGGAAAAAACTGTGCTTCGCCTTCGTTTGTAATCACGATGCGTATACAATTACATCCTCGAAACCACATACGGAATACTTAATTCAAGCGTTGTCGTTTCATAATTTCGTACGGCCGACCCTAGACCATGCGCGTTCAGGCAGAAGAACTCAGACACGTGTGGGTTCGGATTACAAAAAAAGAGACGGATAGTCCAGAAAAACCCGCGAACGGAAGGGCAGGGTGGTGAAAGTATATAAGGAAAGAGGCAATGGCCCGTAAAGGAAAGAGACTCGCAGAGCGCTTGATCGAAGAAAGAGAAGTAGAATTAATTGACCTCGGACGATGACCTTAGCATAAGGTGTCGGATAGGCTCGGAGACAGCAACCTCAAAATAATGTCGTATGGATATATATAAATCGGCGCGATAGCTATGTGTGCCTGGGGATGCTTGTGATGACCGGTGCCGGTATATAGCTTATTTTTTGTCTCCGAACGCCGATAAGATTCGTCGATGGTGACGTCGCCTTAGTGGGTAGGCAAGATAGCGAGAGTGCTCGTTATATATAGATAGTGGGGGCGAGAAAGATTTCGAAGGGTGAGATCCTGGATTATACAATTGAAAATAAAAAACAGAGCCGTTAAAGTGTTGATCAATGCTTTAAATGCAAATATTTTCTTTGTGTATTAAGATTTTTACGACTTGGACCAATAGCACAGGTATTAAATAAATGAGGTTTTGATTTATATCAAATTTAATTCAATATAGAATTTTTCTTAAAAAAATCGAACTGTGGTGGAATGAAATTCCTCGTTTGTACGCAACTTATAACTTAGAATACCTATCTATAGTATTAGTAATGCGTTTTTTTAATCTAAATATCTTGAATCTTATTATAGAACTGTAAAAATATCATCAATCTTTTAAACACTTCAGTGATAAAAAAAAATTCCAAAATTAGGTTACAGTTTGGAATGTCAGATAAATTTTATTATTAAAGCTAGTATATTTAAGCTTTACTGTGAATCAATTGATTATCACTTGTTAATAAATAATTTTAAACTGATTTTAATTTATCTGTCTCTGTACGTAACTTTTTCAGTAACTTTAATAAGATGCAACAGCGGTACATTTATCAGCTGCTCAACAGATAAAGGATGTTGAATGTGTTCAAACTGTATCGTTTCAAGGTCAATGATATTCGGCTGTCTTTTAGTCTTTTTCTCTTTCTCTTCACTTCTCTTTCCATTGATTTCCTGGTACATAGTTTGTAGACTGTAGGGACTCGATTCATGATAAATTGTTGTACTTTGGTAGTTCTCTTTATTAATGAACAATCATTTCTTTAATGATTAGGTATATTTTAAGCTAAATAAATAAAACTCCAACAAGGATAATACGAATAAAAATGGTTAATAAGAAATTGAAAATTTTGCAATGGCTTAAGTAAACTAATTTTAAGAAATTCGGCTCATTACCAGATCTTTTTCACTCTTCAGATAAAAATAAAGTTTATTGATTTAAATATGCAGTAAATTTAAAATTAAAATTCATTCAACTTCTTCACGAGCCATAAAATTAAATTAAGCACTTATTATATATAACCTACAGAGATGGTGTGTTATATAAAAGAAATTGTTAATTAATTGTCTTATATATTTTCTAATTATTTAATAATTTATAATTATATCAAATTATCTTTTCCTGTACTATATGTGCTCTTACTGGTTTACCTTAAGAATAATTCAAGGCAATAAAAATTTTTTTGAATTTGCACATGTAAATTATAAAAAATTTTAAATGAATGTGAAAGGTAAATTAAAAAAATTAATTAAGCGATCGATTTTAAAAAAAAATTGCTTTTACGGAAATTAAATATCTCTCACGTCTTTTCAAAGTAGTATTTTTATATTTTTTGGAACATGTTTATCGATAGATTTTGAATATAATATATTAAAGACCATATTATGGTCTTTTTTTGTTTATTTAAAAAGCTCACTAAAGTTTGGATTGTATTTTACATAAATAACAAAATTATAATAAAACCGGGATTAACAACATACATTGACTATGTGAGACAATATTTGAGTGTTTTCTTAGCGATTAAAAAATTATTTAAATCTATAATATCTATTTTGAATAAAATCAAAAGGTCAATTTTTTTCAATTCTGTAAAATTTTCAGATTCGCTTAATCTATGGTAGATCAGTATATTAATCATGATTCTTGCTTTATAACATAATATTGTAATAAGTTTTTAACTGAGTTTTTGTTACACTAGAGCACTATTGAACTACTTTATAATTCAATCGTCAAGTAAATAACTTACTTTGCCTTTAAATGAGAACGCTTAACCAATTTTAAAATGATTCATACATTTATTTCAACACTTATTTTTGTCATTATAAAAATGTTTATGTTGCAGATAATAAGTTTCAAGAGCATAATAATAAAAACGAAAAACTTTAATAAGCAAAATTACTGTAGCAAGGGAAAAAATATTTTTATTTCAATAATTTTACTTTAAAATTGCAAAATTTCATCGATTTCATATGTCCACATACAGCAGTTAAACAAACCACGTTGTTCAACAAGTCGCTGGGTTAGTGGAATAAAAAGATACCTCGATTTAAAGTTATAAAACAAGACACATCATTTTTGTGTTTAAAAAAAGACACCTCGTTTTGAAGTTCAAAAACAAGACACGTCGTTTTGGGTTTCAAAAAAATGACACCTCGTTTTGAAGTTGTAAAATAAGTCACGTCGTTTTAAGATTCAAAAAAATGACACGTCAGAAAATTTTTTTTTTCTTTAATTCTTAAGTTGGCAGTCCTGCTCAAATATTTAAATGGCCACATCTTTTGAACGGATTTATGGATTTTAAAGTTATGCATGGCTATAGAAGATTAAGATGGCTATAGAATTTTTATTTCGAAGTTAGAAGAATTGTGTTTTAAAATTATTTTAAAGGTAAGATTTAAAACAATATAAGTACGTAACAAGAGAAAATCCGAAAAAAGGATTAACGATAAAAAAATTCTATTTACACAAGTTTTTGCAATAATTCAAGTTATCATAAAAAATTAGAATTGAAACAAAAAAATTTTTTCGACGCGTAATTTTTTTGAATCTCAAAACGACGTGTCTTATTTTACAACTTCAAAACGAGGTGTCATTTTTTTGAAACTCAAAACGAGGTGTCCTTTTTTTAAACACAAAAATGATGTGTCTTGTTTTATAACTTTAAATCGAGGTATATTTTTATTCCACTGACCCAGCGTTAGTTCAAATTATTTCTCAAAAAATGTGTCCTATTATACTATTCTATTTTATTCTATTCGCGCAATTGATTATCATGACGTTTAGTGGTTCTCAACAGATTTATTTTTGATGGTATAGGGTGCAGCGCATACACTTATATGTACATGTCATATATAGCGCCACATATTCACATATACCTACAAAGAAAATTAGTAAAACCATCATGTGTGTAAAAAAATATATATATATATATATTTTACACACATATCTTTTTAGTTAATTAACTTGAAGACAGATCGTCAAAATGTAAGCAAAATTCATTGATTATGTTTTGTCGAAGATCTGTTGTCTGTTTAAGTCTGAAATAATGATTTCCTAATGAATTAAAATGTTTATTTTTTACTTAGTAGTACATAAAAATTGCACGTTAAAATCTTCAACTTTAGCACTTTATATTAAAATTTTGGCTCGCCAGAATGATCGGAAATTTTGCACTGTTGTAATATACAAGTTTAATACGTATACCAAATTTTATGATTATCGTAAGAAAACGCGGTTTCGGAATGAACTATCTTAAACAAAAACAAGTGCGTGAAAATGTTATTCTCCTGATTCATATTCTAATAAGAAAATGAGCTCATTCTGACATTCAAAAACCTATACGGTCAACGGGACCGGTTATAGTATGGTCAACTATATATTCCATTAGCCTTGTTCGCCCGTTAATTTTATTCACCACTCTTCTATTTCTAATTCGTATATACGCGTGAATTTGTAGCTGGCAGCGGTCCTCAGAGCGACACCGCGTGGAAATTTTAAAACGACGAATAATTGACCCACGAGTCACGCGGAATAAAGGATAGTGTTGCGGTCCCCTACTTTTTGAAGCACAAAAGGCGTTCTAATAGCCTCTCGATAAATTTTGCCCCGAAAATATCAAAGCCATTGAGAGGTCCCTCGATTCGTGAAATACCGCCGCAGTTAGAGCAAGCAATGCTATATGCCAATACAAATATTCTATATATCAATATAGGGTGCGTGGAGGTAGAATTTATTTGAAAAATATTATTATAACTAAGTACACCTTCAAAGAGAGGAGAAAAAAAATATTATGGCGATTGGTTAACTTTGTGTGCGTAGAAAAGCCAACATGCAATGTTGCAACTGCGCTCGAGACATATTACGCATCTGAACGCTAGCGCCATCAAATGGCAATATTCGTCTTCTTATGAATTCATTACCTCAATGTTTTAATTATGCGTGATTTGACTTCGTTGATTTAACAGAATGTTTCATGAAGCCAGATAGTATGTTGTTTCGTTTATGATAGTTTTTTCCGGAACTTGATTTACATAAATGAGATTACATCACTCACTAACAAGCTTCGATGGAATGAGTTTACTCTTTTTCCATCGATTTTTATGTCGTCGGAAAATTATACGCGGTTTTACAACAACCTTCATGAAAGCAATAAATTACAATTGTGCGTCGCTTAATTAGTTGCAAGATTATAATCCTTAATATATTATACACGCACCAAGCTCTGTAATTTTAAATTGCAAAAGTAGTCAAAAAGCAAATACGAGAATTTAATTTAATTTTTTTGGTTTTTATGTGCAATAATATGGTTAAATATTTCAAAATTTTTTTCAGACTGTTAAATTGAAGGAAAATTTCAATTTTCATAGTCGAAAGATAATAGTAGACATTGACATGACTAAAATGAAGTACACTAATATAAATTTAAATGAATTTACTGAATCTATTTGAAACTTTTTTCAAAAGTGGAATGAAAAGAGTTGTTATCGTATTTGGTAGCACGACGTATTAGTCTTAAAATCTTTTTACATAATAAAAGCGCTTCATTTAAAAAACAAGTACTTTTAGTTATTCAATTTGCATAGTATTTTATCCCTTTGTACGAGTGTCTCGCAAAGACCATAATATTATTTCAAGGAATCAAGACTTTCGAGGTATTATCAAATTTTCACTCAAGATACAGATATCAGTATACTCAAAGCTAAGGTAGTAAAAAACTATCTCTCATACTTTTGCAACCGATCACATATTATCACGCGCTAAAATGAGTTGGCCATAAATATTTCGATTTTTTTATAGTTGGAGTAATCTTGACAAATTTAATAGGTCTTTATAATTGATGAAATTATTTTGAATGACAAAGACCCTTAAACATTAAAGTATTAGCGTTAACTTGTAAGTATGGTTAAACATTTTCACGAATGTCAGTTTTTTTTTTCCTTTAATTAAAATATTATTCTTTGCTATATATATACGAAATCTGTAATAAATATTCACATAAATAATGGCACGTTAAAAACTTTTTATAGTATGTTAATAAATTTATTAGTTTGAAGTACAAATTACATTTTTCCGAATTCGATACTATAATAAAATAAATTATTTTATTAACAAATCGAACGAACACTAATTTATTGTAAAATAGTTTTTTATTTAATATTTGGTAAATTATATATTTCACAATATGAAGAAGATATTCTTTTATGAAAAATTACTTTCAGTAATACATATTTTGTATATCCAGAATCAATGAATAAAAATGTCGATAGCTTCTGCTTAGCATAAACTGACATTTTCTACGCAGTAGAATACTGTAATCGAAACTTGCTACATGCGTAATTGTACATTTTAATATAACATTATTTCCAATGTTAACATACTTTTTTATTGCATTTGCAGATTAAATTTGAGAAAGTTACTTTTTATGTTTCATTGAAATTAAAACTTTACAAAATTTATAATCATGTTCCAATAAAACTCGCTATAGAAATACACAAACAAAAAATTAATAGAGTAACACACCAAAAATACCTAGGGTTGATATTTGATTTCAACATGAACTGGGATAAGCACACTGAATATATTATAAATAAAACAAAATACCTAATATATATTTTTGCAAAAATCAAAAAGTTCATGGATACTAAAACCCCAATGACAATATACTACGCCTTTTTTCATATAGTTTAATAAATTATGGAATAATTGCCTGGGGCGGGGCTTACAATAAAAATTTAACTCTTCTACAAAAAATTCAAACAAGAATACTGAAACTTATAAGTAAGAACAACTATCTAGTAAATATCCCATTGAATTTAAATCAACTATTTACTCTTGAGGCTCTAGTTTATCACTATGAAGATTTGTCAAAAATATATAAAGCAAGTAAATCTAAGACTAGAAAAAAGTGTATTCAGTTAAAAATAAGTCTAAAAACTTAAAAATAGATTGAAAAACTGTATATTCCAAGCAGAGTGAGCATAGGATTAATTTTAAGTGAAATTTTGAACGTTAATACTAATTGTTGTTAATATAATAATAATATATTTTTGTTGAAATCTTAGTTATGTAAGTTATTTTTAATGTATCCCTCCAGTCTATGTACGGGTAGCTACGTCTACCTCTATAGAATTACACACTTGTAATTAATCTGGATAAATAAATACTAAGTATAATAATTCCCTGGTAGAAAATATACCACATTCGTTGGCTAACATGTTAATCAAATGTTGAAACATTATACTTAAGATTAACATCGAAATTGAATTAAAACTATTTAAAACGATCACTATATATTTTAAAGCATCTACAATATAATATTTTCCCATATATAAATAGTTGTTCTTCGATGACAATAGCAAGATAACCATGGGGTGATGTTTTTAATTTAAAAATTTACCAACGGTTCGCCAACCGTTGGTTAGCATTTCTACTAGAGTGAGCTTGGTTAGATTGTGCATATTCTGTATTTAATTCTAATTGATTTCTATTTAATTAATTTAATTTGTCCTAATTTTATTTAATGATCATATTGCATGATTTACACTCGTTTATTTTATTTTTTTATAGAATAAT
Source organism: Torymus flavipes (assembly GCA_030522905.1). NCBI lineage: Eukaryota > Metazoa > Arthropoda > Insecta > Hymenoptera > Torymidae > Torymus > Torymus flavipes. Next base: position 1,646 of record JAPYZO010004420.1, on the reverse strand, counting down.
AAATCTCTTCAAAAATTCTTACAAAAAAATAAAAAAATTAATTGCTTATATTATTTTATAAAACGTCCACTCTTAAAAGAACGATAGCCGGAAGTAGTGGCTCATTTAAAGACTCGATGTGATTGGTTATTTGAAAAAAGCGCGAATATTTGAAATTTTTAGATTAAAAATGTGGTATATTTGAATTTTGAAACTCAAGTATTTGTAGAACTTCTAAATAATTATTAAAATAGAATAAAAACATTTGATTTTTTGCTTGAAATATATGTATATCTAATTATCTTATCATTTTTAAACTAATTAAAACTAAATCATAGAGAAAAAATCGTGTTCATAACCTCAAAAACAAAAGAGTACGCGCGAACCGCGTTTGAATTTTGCTAGTATTGTTAAAAGAATTAGACTGCAGTTGAATTCCCTCAGAAGGTTGAAAGTTTGTTCGGCGAATAAGTAAACTAAGGTGTACTGACATCTTGTATTCTTCCAAACAGCTCGCTGCGAAAATGTTCGTGAGGCAATTGCCCTTCCGTTCAGCCACATTAAATTTGCGTCGGAGCGAGGACGTGCTCAACTTTTTTTCATAAGAACGTGCTTATTAAGACCGAGAACGCATCTCCCGGTTTTAAAATTTTTTCCTCGCTGTGGCAATTATCTAAACGTGATCTCTCGTAGAAAGGAGGGGTTTGCTTCTTTGTCCCCTTTCTTCACTTTTTTTACACTGCATTTCTTCTTCTTATGCCGCAAGCCAACCGGCTTATCGATGGATACAATCTAGTAACGCCAAGTGATGACAAGCGAGATGAATACTGTGTTTGCGTTAATGTAATAAAGTATTCATCTGAGATTTAATAAGCGAGTGAAGACAATTATTTACGTTTGTATGATATGTCTATTTTAATATAGTTGTATCACTTGCAAAACGATACGCAATCGAAAGTTTTAAATTACGATAGACCATTATACTTTGAATATTTATTAGTAAAGGCAAAATGCTACCGATAAATACATAAAATAAAAAAGGTTTCTTTGAAGAAAACATGTAATAAATAATTTTAAAATGTAGCTATAGAAACAAGCATGTATAGGTCTGCATTTTCGAATAGAGATTGTTGGAGAAGAATCTTCAATATGATTCGAAGATATTTGCGGCTAAATTTTTATTATGAGTTTTTGCGAAAAATTCGGTCACCTAAAGCGTGTTTATCGAGGGTTAAATTATAAAAACGACGTGCTAAACTACAAAACCATGCCCATAATAGAATGTAATACAGGAACAGAATGGGTAGCAGATCCAGGGTAGCAGACAGAATGAGCTATGTATGTATTATACGTATTATGTATTTATGTAATTTTACATAAACTCTATAAAAAATAAAATTTTACGCATACTGTTGCAAAAAGTGTATTTCTCTTATAAAATATAATAAAATTTTGCATAATGCAGCCACTCAGATAGTAATAAATAATAATAAGAAATTTATATTTTAGTTTAAATTAGTAAGATAATAAGAAATACATCGAACAATGAATAATCAATAGTACAATCCCAAAAATTTATAACATCCTATAACTTCGTAAAAGTTTTAGGTCAAAATTTAGGTTCTTTATTTCAAATTAATATGTGAAAATAAACTGTCTTTGAGAAA
>JAPYZO010004419.1:0-23663 GCA_030522905.1 Torymus flavipes | reverse complement strand
CGCGTTGTGATCGCAGTATACGCGTTCGATGAAGCCCGCGCTTGCTGCGCTTTTATCGCTGAAAACGGCATTGTCGGGCGACGGAAGTGCCGGGAAAAACGCGGCGCGCCGAATAAATTAAAATGTACCGCTGTCTATGCGCGCTGTAGCTCGCGAGGAAAACCCGCGTGTCCGCGGCGACGACTCTCTGTAGGTCAATGGTAATGAACGCCGCGGCGGTGGCGGCACTGACGGTGAGAGAATCCTTAACGGCATATTTCCATCCCATTCAGCGAGCACGCGGCTGCTTTTTTTCTTAGCGCCTCGAGGGTTACATACACGCGCGAGTGTGAGAGGGACAATGAGCCGCGATAAAAAGTCGCGCGGTGTGTGAGCTTATAGTCAGCTACTTTCAGGCCCACACATCGGGCGACTTTGAGGAGTATAAGCCGAGTGAGTGACAAATAGGGAATATGATTTATGACTCGGCATTGTCTCATGGAGTGCCTCGGATTGATCTGTGTATGTAGGTTTCGTACACTAGTGGCGGGAGTTCGTGTGAAGCTGCGGATAATACTTTTCTTCTTAGCTTGACCTTCATTTGCTATAGAGATGTTTACGAGTATATTGTTAGTGTATTGAGCAATGTTAAAAAATTGCATACATTCTGCACGGTATAATTCATAATTGATTCTTAACCTGGTAAGTTTTTGTGGTAAGAAAAAGTACCTTCAGCTAGATTTATTCGGTTATTATATAAAGAAATTGTAATTATAGAAGTATTTTAATTTGTTAAGACATTAATTGATATAACAATTAATATTATACGCGAGATTCTTATCAAGCAATTAAGATATCAATAAAATTGGATACAAAACGTACTTATAAAGATAAAGGATAATAATATAATTATATAATCACGTGTTTAAACGTTATCGCATGTAACATGAATAATATATAATAATAATAATATTATAAGAGAATGTGAAAGGGAATTTTTTTAAGTATTAACTATGTGAATACAAAACTCAAAATTTGATACAGTACTTGATTTAAATAACGAATTGGAAATTGAATAATAATTAATGCAAAGTGAGGACATTGACTTCTAGTATATTTGCTTGCTATTCATTTGAATAAGGAAACAAAGCGTGAAATCAAGAATTTCCTAACTACACGAAACAAGTATACACAGTTTAAGCTCATGAAACTTAAGAAGAAATAAACGACAGTAGTAGCACATTTGCCAAGAAGATATATGTACAAAAAGTTTTCAAATTCAGATCATGACATTATTTTTATCCCGCAAAACAATATCACTATATAAAAAACAGCACGATCCTTAGAAAAAAAAGGCTCACCAAAGTTCATTATATATACAGTACAACCGCAAGAGCAACGCAAAGGTGACCGGAATAAAGAAGAGTGAAGTGCGCACCTCACGTTTTTCTCCACGAAATTCCTCAATATCTTGGCAAGCCTCCCGCCTGGCGTTTATTCTTTTTCTCCGTCTACTTCCAAAGACAATCCTGCTTCAGTTGCAACTCGTAAAGCCTTCATAAATTTTTAACCGCCACTGCAGCATCTCTCGCCGCGGCGCCAGTCGCACGCACGCGCTCTTGTACTCGCGAAAAATCCGCGAATGTCGTGGACAAGTGCTCCATACGGCAGGCAGCAGTCGCTGCGGAGCGCGACGAACACCCATGTATATACACTTGCGCGCATACAGCAGCGAGCTCTGGAAACCGGATCACGCGCGAGTGCCCACGTACATATACTACCTGCCGGCGACTCTGCTGTGTGTTTGGGTATATATACATACCGAGTGGACGTTTTAAAGTCCTTTCATTTCGTTCGCCGGTGCACGTCCTTCGCTCGTGCTCTCCGTGCGACTTGTGTGGGTATACACATTGTGTGTGGGTATCGAGAGGAGATTTTCCTCCTGCGCGCGCGAGTGCTCCTAAATCGGAGTGAAAGAGGTGTGCGCGACGCGTCGATTAATCTCTCTCTTTCCGCGCGTGAGAGCTCGACGAAAAAAAAAGCGCGCGAGATAGGATTTTTGAAATCGTAAGCTCAGCGGGCTGGCGGTGTGTTTTTGTGTTCTGCACGACGTGGGGGGAATAGTGGCGCACTGTGTTTCCGTTGGTCGTTTACCGAAATTTCGATGTATTTTTTTGTTTCTTTTTTTTCGGTTATTTGGAGTGGAAGGGCTCGGAATGCTTCAATAGGTGCATATTTTTTCGAGCGTTTTGTTGAATAGTATTGGAGTTATTGCAATATTTTTTACACCGCTGTATATATTTGCATGTCAATGTGCAAGTACAAAAGGTCGTTGAACGCTTGAAAACGACTACGTGCACATTTGCGCACCCGATCCATTGTATTGATGCAATGCAAAATGTCAAATTCAAGTATAAATTTTTGATGTTTATAGATTAAATGTAATTCTGAAAATTCACGATCAAATTTGCAGGTGTTACGATTTCTGCAAAATCAATACTATATACTAGAAAAGGATTAATAGGTAATGGAGCGTGATACTGTTAGAATAGCGTCTGGACATCGTATTGATTAATAAAAAATATAAATAAATATTTATACTTATATTGACTGCTAATAACTTAAAATTATAATCTCTCCTGAAGATCAATAGTCTCAAACTAATTGCGTAAGCCCAATCAATATTCTCATCAATCTCGTAATACAAATATCTACAATATTATTACCCTAGCCTCGAACTAAAATAAATTCAAAAAGTCATTTAAACTAAAAGCTTTTCAGGTTGTATATTGTGTAAACTCTATCGTGCAGAGCAAAAGTTTTACTCGAGCCAGCTGCTTCGCTTCGTTCCACGTTCTTCCAAAAACTCATTTCCCTCAATAAATCTCTATAAACTAGAACAGTTTGATAAGTCGAGTATAACGAGGCGAGAAATTTCGTTGACGTCGAGCAGAAAAATTTTATCGTATAAAAAATACTTGTGACGCCGCTTTTTCGCGATGTAACTTACACATTCATAATACCGAATCATAATTTGAATGAAAATATAGATTTGAAAGAAAATTTAATACAACATACAATTTACTTTAAAATACGGGATGAAAAAAAAATCAAAGTATACTAAAAGCAACATTTATAGGAACTAAAAATTATATAAGTGAATGAAATAATATATATTATTGTTGATATATCATGTTTATAATGATTTTTTTTAAATCAATCTCCTACATTTGAATTTATCTGGTATATTATTTTTTAGATTTGAAAAATAAAAAATTCTTTGTTTATTTGGATAGCAAAATATGTTAGCAGAACACATTTGACAAATTATAATATTTTACATCGCAGCAAAATACATTCCAAGCTTTAATAGATAATACTTGACTCTGTTTTGCTTTTAATACGTAAGTGCATTCTCAATTTTGTCGAATAAAAAATGATTAATCTCAATCATAAGAGGCAATTTACTTATTTACATTCAAAGTACTTCGGGCTCGCAGACGATAGTTATGCATCGACAAGAATATTTACTTTAAACTGATGGCATAGAAATCGTAATATTTAAAATGGAATGAATTTGTTTACAGTGAAGTTTGTTTTTTTTTCTTTCATTAAGAAAACAAATAAGGTTTATCATAAACAATATTTTTACAATAAATATACAACTAATAATTAAATTTAAAAAATAATTGAATACCGACAAGCTTTTAATACGTTTGAAAAGAATGTAATAACTATTATATAAAATTTTCGGAAAATAAGTAAAGAACTTTTTAAGTTTTTTAATGTCTTTTGAAAGTCCGTTTTAGGGGTTTGACTACAACGTAGCGTAGATTGTTCCATGACTTTCTAGAAAAAAGTATCACGCCTGTAGATTTGCAAATAATGAAAAAAAAGAAACAAGAGTATTCCGCTTGCGGAAAACGTCGTATACACGACTAATCTGACTGCATAGAGGATAGCGATATACCAGCGAGAAATCTATACGACTTGATCTATCGAACACTTTCAATCGAGCAACATTATTCGCACGCTCGCGCGCCAGCACACATACACATCACACATACTCGCGGAAAATCTCCGTTCACCTTCTCTCGCTCGAATTGAAAATTGCCGCATCATTTCCAAAGGCATCGGCCTCTCGCGAAACCGTATTCGCAGCCTGCATTTTTCCACTCAGCACCAACATCCGCTCCCTTTCTCTCTGTCTCTTTCTGTCTCTTCTCGGTCGCGTACTTACACACACGAACATACACACACATAAGAGTGCAGCAGCGGTGCGCTCCAGAAAAAACGTGACTCCAAAACGCGAGCGTGAGCAAAGAGACCGAGAGAAAGAGAGGCATGGAGAGGGACAATGCGACCGCGAGGTGCGGAGCGCGAAATGGATGCGGCGTCCTCGCGAAATTCCTGCGGACGTCGTATAGGTATCTCGCGAGAAGAGCAAGGCTCCATACTCGTTTCCTTGCAGGTCGCCGGCTGATTTCGCTCACTCTGCATTCACCTGCAAGTGTCTATAGGTACTTATGCAAGTTGGAAAGGTACTCACCAAGCGGTCAAAGCTCAGCGGCGACGTGCGAGTGTATATATATATATGTCCAGGACTCTCGCTCGCTCTCGGGACGCGAAGGAACCTCAGCCGCCGCGCGTTCACAGGTGTGCGCACCAGCACACATCCACGCCGTGTGTATATAGATACCTAAGTGCACGTTCTCCGAGAGAAAGTGCGGGGGGATAAGCCGATGACAACAAAACAGTTCCTCTCCTCGTCCTGTCGCCCGTCTGTGGCTTGCACGCACGTATACGTATGTGTATGTACGTAGTTACGTGTGTTACCAACCCGCCGCCGCCGCCTCTCCCGTCTTCACCGTCGCGAAAACAAACAAAACGCACTCGCGAAGCGCACCTAGGCCGACAATATACCTATATGTATATCAATATCCGTCTATATCCCGGTGCACGCATGCATTCCCAGTCGGTGCCCGCAGGCGCATTTACGCTCCGATATCATATATGGGTACGCAGCTCTTGGCCTCGTCGCGTCCTGGTAGCGCAACGGGTACACAAGTTATATGTATAATGTTTTTATTCGCGGCTTGCAGACTGCGCTTGCACGCGACGGCGCCGCTCTCGCACGACTGTCTATCGTCGTCTTCGTCGTGGGACGGCCGAGCGAGCACTGGCGCCACTGGCTCGACATATTATATACATAGCTCGCAGCCGCGGACTCGGCGCGTTCGGCTTCGGCCGACCCCCGAGCGAGCGCACGAGAGCGAACGAAAGGAGATTAGCTCCCCGCTCCATCTAGCCGTCGCCGCGGGAAATCGCTGGGTGCTCCCGCACTATCGGACTGCAAGAGTGCAGCTGTGCCGCCTCTGGGCTGCAATAATTCTGCGAAGGTATTATTGTTTTGACAGTTTTGATTAAAGCAGTTTAAAGTATCTGGCTTGTCGTTGTTAAATGGTAGAATATGGAAAAAGATGCTCCAGTTATTTATGGCTTGGAATTTCAGGTATGCTATATATAACTAATTTATACTAATGAAAATGATAATTTTTTAATTTTATTTATATTGAAAATTATTAACAATGTAAAGCAATATTTTTATATTTAATTTCAAATGAAACATTTTGTATAATTTAAATGATTTAAAATTTTTGTTATGTTTACAATGTACATAAATGTTTTTAGGCTCGAGCACTTTCAGCACAAAATGCAGAATTGGATACTGTGAGATTTTTAGTAGGAACACAATCACTTAAATTTAACAATAACCAGGTACATTTGGTTGAATTAAATGAAGAGACAGGAAATTTAAAAACACAAATATTTCAACACCCAGTTGGTGAAGTTTGGTCAATACAAGCTTCACCTACTGAATCAGATAAATTTATAACATCTTACAATACAATAACGGGTATGTTAAAAAAATACTTGCAAACATTATTGTTTGCAAGCGTTCTCATTTTAAATATATACATATATATATATTTTTTTTAGATCAAGGAACATGCCAAATGAAAGGAGCTTTGTGGAAAATTCCTGCAGCGCAAGATATTAATGATATCGTTGCTTTGGAAAAGTTAGCTGATATTGATACTACAGAATATGGAAATGAATTAAAAACTATAGCTTACCATCCAGTAGATGGTAAAAAAGCTGTATCAATTGTTGATAATAATTTTGTACTGTGGGACTTAACTTTCAAACCACAGGTTCAACATTGTTTTGTTTTCTTAAAGTTTACTTATTTATTCAATTAATTTACATATTTTAATTTCAATCATGTTTTAGGTTGTTACTGTAGGAACTCTTACAAGTAAAGGCCAACCAAGATTTACAAATGGAAAATGGAATCCCCATAATAATTGTAATCAGTTTGCTACTTTAAATGATAACAATGTTCGAGGCTGGGATTTCAGGGATCCCAAAGAGCCAGCATGGGCAATAATGTCAGCGCACTCACAAATTATTAGGTATATATTGATTAATGGTAAAACATATTGTTAAAACTAAAAAACAAATTTTACAAATTTTTTTATTCTTTTTTAAATCTTTTAATTTTTAGAGATTTAGATTTTAATGCAAATCGACAGTATTATTTGGGAACATGTGGTGATGATGGTTATATTAAATTTTGGGATATTCGAAATCCAACTGAACCAATAATGTCAAAAATAGAACATTCTCATTGGGTGTGGTCAATTAGGATAAATCGTTTTCATGACCAGCTTGTACTAACATCTAGTAGTGATTCTAGAGTGATTTTATGCAGTACAGCTTCTATTTCTTCTGAACCTTTTGGTCATATGGTTACTCCAGAGGAAAGTACAACAATGGAAGAGACATGTAGCAAAGAAAAGTTAGTTAATATTCAATTTAAATTCTTAAATAAAATAAAAACAATATTTTTATCAATGTCATAAATAATTTTTTAGACTAGAAGATGGAATAATTGCTAAATATGAAGAACATGAGGATAGTGTTTATGCCGTTGAATGGTCATCTGCAGATCCATGGACTTTTGCATCATTAAGTTATGATGGACGATTAGTTATAAATAAAGTGCCACGAAAATATAAATATCAAATTTTATTATAATTATATTTGTACACTTTATAATTATAAAATAAGACAGTTTTTTAAAAATCTCAAAGTTTAGATTTTCATACCAAAATAAGTAAGTCTGTTACTATATTTCTAATAAATTTTATTTTAACAAATTTTAGTTAATAATTGTAAACATTATAATCTATAAGTCTTTATACATCATATCATAAAAATAGTACAATATGTTAATTATAAATGAAGTGTTTTATTTAATCTTATGTGATATAACATCTGGCATTACTTCAATTTTTTAATTTACACTTATCCTAAAATCGTTCTGCAATTCTACTTGCCATATTTCGTAACTGTCCATATACTTTTGAAGGTGGACTTCCAAGAATTAAATTACAGATTGACCTTCTTGCTAATTGAATATTTTGAAAAGAACCAAGAATGTGAACTTTTGTGTCTGCTAATACTATCCTTGTTTTTGTTACATTTTCTATTGTGAATTTTGTTCTACCACCTTTTCCTGCTAATCGGCCAATTGCTCTGGATAAGTGATCACCCTTTAAAGGTTTCACATCATGAACTTCAAAAGTTTCAACAAATAAATCATCTAAACGTAATAAAGCTAAAGCATCTTCAACTTCAAAACCATAAATAAATGCTTTTACGAAGTCTGCTCCTTTTTGAAGATTTGCTATGTCTGGAGTTTCTGGAGCTGTTCTTAATTCCACATTTCTTGTCTTCAAGTTGAAACGTATTTGTAATTGTAAATGCTCTACAACAGGTGTGAAAATTTTCATCCAGCTTTCTTTTAAAGGTGTATATCTGTGTGCTGGTACTGGAATCTACAAGTGAAAAATCCATATTAAGTTGAAAGATAATAAAAAATTTATTTCAATCAAGATTTTGACAATATTGTTTTATATTGACAAAAAATAATATAAATATTTACAAATGATCAATTTGTTTTCACTTCTTTTATGTAGAATTTTTAATAAGAAAACATAACTGAGTAGTTCTTTAAATTTTCACTTACTTTACGAACTTCATTCCCTTGAACGTTTTTTACTTTTTTTGAAGCATTTCTTGCTTTAACTTTGCCTTCTATTCCATTCACTGTTTCAACCTATAAGAAAAATACATACATTATCAATTGCGCAAATAAAAAAGGATTTGAAAAATAGTTTTTAAAAGTTACTCAATGTAAATAAAAAACAAATATGTGTATGCATATATACATCCTAACATAAATAAAAGTATTTCTTCAACTTAAAATATCAAGTATTAAAAAGGAAAACATCAAAATAAAAAAAATAATATTTAATATTTTGTAAATGCTTTTATTTGAGAGCTGCAAATGTACCCAAGGGAATAACTATTAATAAACATAACCTTATATAAAACATACCTCCATCTGACTTTCACTAGTATGCCTTCTTTTAGCGGCTTTATTATCCGTTACAGATTCCATAGTTTTATCGTTTTTAGTTTTTTCGTTAGTCATTTTGCCGTTTAATTAACTATTTCTTTGAATAGTCTAAAATATATTATGTCAAACATAAGATTAAAGACAAACACGTGTGCGGGTGAGCGCAGAGTGCGCTATTCGCAGAACGAGACAGGAAAAATGGATATGGCGGCAATAGAGCGGCAATTTTAAACTTAACTTCCGAAATGTCATTATATAGATAATAATTTGGAACAGATTTTTAAATAAAAAAAATTTAATAAAAGATTTTTATATGAAAAGCAATTAAATTCTTAATTTATTTATCCCGAGAAAATAAAAGCATTCGATACTTAAAGGCAGTAATTCCATTAAATATAAATCACTCGAAAATCAAAGATATAAAACTTTTATATACTATTTACAGGCAAATAAGAAATTAATATTTTTATAAATGAAATTATTTCTAAATAGTAATCAAAACTAATAATTTTTCCAATATTTTTATTTTATTTTTATTTATATTTTAAAACAGTTTTTGTAGCAATACATGTATGCACTATGCAGTCCGATTTCGACGTTCCGCCACTTTGACCTCATTCCAACAATCCTGGCATTCCTGGCAGGAAAAGCGTCATTTACTGCACGAAGGCGACGTAGAGCGTGTAGGTATACTGCATTACATATACGCCATTGCAGCGCCAAGTTTACATTTCAGAGGTTTTGAGTTTCCATGGGAGATGAATGTTAGAATCACAAAACAAGTATTTTATCGCTGAATTTTAATATTGGATGGACTTGTGATAAACGAAAAACTCAAGCTTCGGAGGTATAATACTCCATCAATCTTCTCACATCCATTTAAGGAAGCCAAACTGTGGCGATTATAGCGCATTAACATCGACAGAATCGGAGGTAAAGTACATATAATATGTATACTACAAGTAGAAAATAATCACAACATACTTGGAAATTTAAAAGAGGCATATATATATACATACTAGACAAGACATATTTTTTTTAATAATAATGAAATTATACAAGTTGATTTTTAAATGGTTCATTATATCATAAAATCACAATGATTTATCTGTCTGTTTTAGTATAAGAAAATGGCGCCAACAGTGAAAAGAAAGATTGAAAAAGGTCCTCCAGGCAGGCCAAAGCATGAAGTGTGGACTCTTGGTTTTCGTAGAGTTCTTAAACACTGTGATAAAACTCATAGAACTATACATGCAGCTTTTTGTGTTATTTGCAATAAAGTCTTGTGTAATACTGCATCCAAACGATTATCAGCACACAGACGGATTTGTACCATTGAAGAATTAGATGAAAGTGAATTAGTTGAAAAAACTGAAAATATTGATAAACTAAAAGAAATCACAAAAATCATATCAGCTGATAGTTCTGACACAATTACTTTTGTAGACATGGATGATGCTCCACAATTTGAACAATCAACATCAGAGTCTATGACAAAAACAGAATACACATTTATAGATAATCCATCGGAAACAATTGAAGTACCAATTACTACTACCATAGTTTCAAGCAGTGATCATAAATTAGATCTAGCGATAGCTAAATTTTTTATTGGATGCAACATTCCCTTTTCTGTGGCAGACTCTGCATATTTCCAAAAATTATGCCTTACTTTAAATCCTACTTCTAAAATTGTAACAAGCGAGCAACTCTCAGGTCCTTTACTTGATGACGTGTATTCAAAATTTCATAAGGACATGAAAATTAGTCCCACATCTGTTTTACTCATTGACGGTTGGAAAAGCGACAGTACAAATACGAAAAATGTTACAGTTATGATCAAAACAGAAAACAGTGATTCAGTATTTATTGATAGCTATGAATTATCAAATAACAAAGATAATATTGTTCAGGAATTGATAGAAATTACTAAAATGTCAATACTAGAAGCATATGAAAAATTTAAAACTGAAGTATTTGCTGTGATAATGGGCAATAGTTGCAGTATGATAAAAATAGATGATATAGATGAAGTATGGCAATTTCCATGTAACTTACATATTGTCAAACTTCTAACAAAGGATTATATTGCTCAAGATTTTATGAATACAATATGCAAAATCTTAAAACAAATTAATACAATAGGAAAAGATAATGAATTGGAAGATAAAATTAGTAGTGAAATGCGGTGGACCAATACTAAATGGATCCTAGAATACTGTTTAACTAATCTTGAGATGATTCAAACATATCTTTCTTCCGATAATTTCATTAAATTATCCAAAGACTATAAATGTTTATTTTTCGACGAAGAGTTCATTAATAAAATTGGAAGTTGCATTAACTTTTTAGAATCTATTAATGAATTAACTACTACATCTCAGAATCCTAAGTCTAATATTGCAGACACTGCTGAACAGTGGTTAAGTCTTCAAATAAAAGATGACGATCCTGAAACTGCAGAAAAAATTAAAGCACGCCGTGATACTGCATTAAAAGTAGAGAGCCTTTTAGCTAACTACTTACATCCAACTTACCGAGGTAAACGATTATCAGATGAGCAAATGAACAAGGTTGAAGAGTTCCTTGTCAATGAACTCTCATCTGAAGGGTTAAACAGTTTACAATCATATGTCAATGGGGATAGCATCTTCAGAATTTTGAATCAAAAGGATGGTTTATCATCTCAAACTTACTGGAGCCTTGCTCGCAGAACTCATAGTAATTTAGCCTCATTAGCTTTAAAACTATTCACTGTACCTGCTTCTATCACTTCCAATTTTTCACAGATTTTTAATACAATAAGAAATAATTCTTTAAAACCAGAAAATCTCCGAAAATTTATTGCTGTGTATTATCATTTGAAGGAGAAAGAAGAAAAACTAATAGTGGAATAGAAAAAAAGACTGGAATAGTGTATAAAAAAATACAAAAATAATTTTGTACTTTGCTTCTTATAACTTTAACTTCTTGTTTAAAGATTACATTGCATATTGCATACTTAAATGTTATCTCTACACAAAATTGTGTGTATCTTAAATTTCTATATTTAAAAAACTATTGTAAATAATACTGTAATATGTAAAATACGTATATAAATAAAATCATAATTTTTTTATAATTATATGGCCATTAATAAATATATATGAGCAATCCACCAAACTTTTAATATTGGTGTTACCAAGTACAGCTCCTAATCAATTGTACATCAGAAATAATACATCAGAAAATTTTTGTTTTTATTTCTATTTTCTATCAAATCATGTCCGGTGAGTGTCTAAAAAATAAATAAATATATAAGTATATGTGCAAATTCTCACAAAAGTGGCGACAAAACCCGAAATCACGATTTGAAAATTTTTTTTCGAGCACACCTACAGGACAAGGTTTTTCTTCTTCATTATAGTATATAGAATGAAGATCCGCCGCTGTACAGCGTCCATTGAGTGGACTACTTTTTTTAGAGCAACTTCTTACTTTTTAAGAAAATGTCAAAAAAAGCCCTTCTCTTCAAACCTCAGCCATTTAGCCCAAGACTGATCTACTCAAATTTTCCAAAAAGAAATTAAAACTAGAAAGAAAGGGCTTTAATTCTTTTTTTTAATAGTTAAAAAATGTTGATTCCTTCAAAAGTTACAAGGGTTTGATGTTGAACGTCGAAATAGTACATTAAGATACTAGTGGCATAAGTCGCACTTTACGGCACGGCGTGTATATAAGCGCCCGAGCGTAGCGAGTGCGCTTAATGCCGTACCATAAAGAACGACTTATATGACACGTGTATCTTACATTATTTTATAGCACTGACTGCATAAATCCGTCATGTCACGCCTATCCGTGCCATTAGCACTCCATTTTTGAACCGTGCAGTATCGCCCCGATAGCGAGGGTGATAAGCACGGTGCGATAATGGGCTACTTATGTCACGGATAGGCGTGACATAAATGCGGATTTATGCCACGCAGTGCTATAAAGGCATAAAAATGCTCTCAAAGTTGTGACGCTTCCGATTCCTGCGATTTATGCATTCACTCGATGGACGCTGTACAGTGGCGGATCTTCATTCTATTATACTATAATGAAGAAGAAAAACCTTGTCGTGAGCTAATCAAATTTTATATGTCCTTTTCAAATCGACCAATCACAATCATTAGAAGTGACAATCTCAGTCTATTTCTTTTTTGTATAGGAAAAGCGGGACTAAGATGATCGATTTTAGACCAGCGGGTGATAAAAGTTGAAAAACGCCTGCTGTCAACTTTTATCGCCCATAATGCTTGAGTAACAGCGGGTGCTGCACGTTTATCACCTGCTGCTCGAGTACTTAAATGGATTGTATTTTTAATTATTTTCGTACTCTATCTTTGATTGCTTGGAACTTCCTGAAAAATAAATATTTTTTAACGAATCAGGGCTTTAATTTTAGCTTTTACTGTCTACTTTTATAATCCTTTTTGCTTGTTTTCGTATCATAAATATTCGCAATGTGACACTCAATAGAAAAGACATGATTTTTTAAGAAATAGAGGATATTTGAGATGAGATTGCCCATATCTCAAGAAAAAGGGCATATGAGACGAATTAGAAACACTGGACTTAATTTTTAGATACCAGAAATCGACTCTCCAATGCCCGCTAAAATCCGTTTCCCGCAGGTTAGACCCTCTCCTTCTTAGTATAGAGTCAAACATCATGAAAATACACCGAACGTATCGAAATTAGTTTAGAAGACATTGTAGCAACGGCGCACCAGTGTGGCATTTCGACTTTTTTTGTGTCAAAATCATCGAACTTTTTATAAAAAATAGATAAAAATATGAGGCAAACGGGATTTGACAGGTAATGTAATACTTAATACAGGAAAAATACTGTCGTAGAAAAGTACTGTACAGACGACATTGCTACTAGTATATTTATTTAATTTTAGCCTTACATGGCCCAGAAATATGAAGAAATGAAATATGGCTTTGGTTTTACCTTTCACTTACATCATGAACTCATCTTACAATATCACAGCATTATATTTGTACGCATTTTACATTGTTGCTTTTTTAAACTTAACGCCTGATTTCAATATCACTTAATCGGCTAGGCAGCCCTTATCTTTTATCCTAACTTACTGTTTTTCACAGTTATTTACAGATATTTGCCGTTTCTTACAATTATTTACAGTTAAAAACAATTTTGTTAATGCGAAATAAAATTGTTATTATAGCTAAAAAATCAAATGTGTATAAGTGCAAATAACGCTGCAAATAACTGTAAATAAATGAAAATAACTGAAAATAACTGTAACTATAACTGGGAGTAACAGCAAAGAACTGTAAATGATTATTGTTAATGCCTGTTGTCAGTACATCTTTTTCTACAATTGTTAATTCAAAAAAGTGTAAATTAACTGTAAGTAATTGTAAATATCTGTGAATAACTGTAACTGTCAATAATTGAAAATAACCGTTACTTACGTCTCAAACCAAACAATTATTTTTATGCAGTTACTTATACAGGTATTTCAGGTATTTACAGTCATTTACAGGTTTTCACAAAATCGATTTCCATTAGGGATTTAAGTATGTATTTAAGTTTGTATTTAAGTTTGTAAAATTAGAAATTTATATTAGAGTAAATTAGAAATGATGGACTTATCGTTGTTATGCCGGGCACACAATCTAAAAAATGGACTTATGCCTCGAAGCCTCAGAATATTATATTCAATAAAGTCACGCAACGAAATAAGCTTTTTAATAATTCGTATGGATGTTTTAATTCTCTTTCCAAAAAAACTCATAATCGTCAGAATCACCAATAATATTCATACCGAACCGTGACGTCAGATTCTGTCAGTGGAGTAAAGGCATATTAATATATACTGATATTACTGCGTGCAGTGTGGATAGGCGCGAAAAGCTCGCTGCGGATTCGCGTATGATGCCTAATCTTGCGCTATACATCAACAAGTCCATGCTCACGCGCATACTTAAGTACCTATTGGTACGAATTGCGACGAAGTTGCCCGAACACGAGAGCCGAAGCCGATAGCGACTAAGTAGCAAGTTGCGCGCACAGACACAGAAAGCTTCGCGCATTGCGAGGCGAGTAGTAGTAGTAGTGACCGTAGCTCGGCCAAAGGTCTCTCGTCGTGCGCGCCGTCTGCTCTCGAGCGCCGCCTCTCTTTCGCTTCCCCTGCCGCCCTGTCCTCCCGCGTGGTGTCTGTCTGGTCGTTCGTCGGGCCTACACTGCGAAAGTCTTAATGGTGGCCGCACAGTGAGAGCAAGCGATCGAATCGACGACGACACCGTGTTCTCTCTCTCTTTCTGCGGGCTTTCTCACTCTCACTCTTCCCTCCTCTCTTTCCCGAGATCATCATCGGCGCCGATTGAACGATGGCCGTGGCAACCAGGGCGGTATCCAAATTCGCAGGTGAGTCGAGCGCCCCTTTCACCGTCTTCTATCATTCTCTCCCGCCCCACTCGCCAGCCGTCAGCTTTTAACGAGGCGGATTTATCCCGTGCGATTGTTCGTTGCGACAGATGCCTCTCCCTTGACTCGCATTCCCCTGCCTGTCCCTCGCCCCCGCGCGCCCGCGCTCTGTAAGCCGTGCCCAACTTGGCCTATCGGTTAACCTTGTACTTTGTCATTTCGCCTTCAAGTAGGTCAAAGCTTAAATTTTTGACTGATGAATTATTATGTAAGAAACGGGTCGGTTTCCTTTCGGCTACACGACCAGCTTCTGAAAAACGTTCCCCTTTATCTCTGACCCTGTCTCTTCAAGTAATTTTCTTTGATAAGATGCTCTTCTGTGTCATTGACTCCCCAGCTGCAGCTTTTACGCGAGAAATTGGATTTTTATTGGTCGATTAATTCGTTAAACGGCGTCGTTAATTTAAGTCAATTATGTGGCATCACATTTGACTTATTAGCCTTGTTTACAATAATCATTGATTATATGTCCCTAACCTCGTTGGATACCTTTCAATCACCAGACCTTGATCTCGAATCTCAGCCAAAATTGTTCTCTTCCAAATTGTCATAAGCCATACCTACTTATATCTCCTTTTTTTTTATGTTTCCCACCTCTGTCAATTCTGATTTTTAGCTTCAGCTATTTTTAGCTCACCGCATCATGTGTGGTGGGGATGTTTCAGATGTTTTATACTAATGAAGGTCACTGTTTTCTGTTGTAGTTGGGAGTCGAGGACTGCTGCGTTCTCAGATTAGATTTAATTACACAGAAACAAGGAAAAATCTGAAAATCAATTCTGAAACCAAAGTTATCTGCCAAGGTTTTACGGGGAAGCAAGGAACTTTTCACTGCCAGCAAGCCCTAGACTATGGCACAAAAATTGTGGGAGGTGTCAATCCAAAGAAAGCAGGAACTGAACATCTTGGCAAACCTGTATTTAAAAATGTCCAAGAAGTAAGTGTTATGTTCTGATAATCCTAATTATCTAATCTTTATCTCATATGTTTCTGTATTTTGAACTGGTCTAAGTACATATATAATTAAAATTAAATAAGTATAACTGTATGTATTAACATTTTTCAATCAAAAAATTAAAATTCTTTTTTAGAATTCAACAAAATATTTTATATTTTCCCTGTAATAACATTAATACTATTATAATATTGATTTAAATTGTAAAACTATATTTTTATTGTTTTTCCTAATTAAGTAACCATATTTTTTTCAATTGTAATGCACACAAGAAATGAGTCGAGTATAAGCTAATCTGTTTGACCTTTATTGAACTCCAAGTTTGATAACAAAATAGAAGTAACTAGTACACAGATCATTAACAACCAAAATTTTTTTAATAAGGATTGAAATTACTTTCATTTAACATTTTATAAATTATATCTACAACTCTTATTCTACATAAATTTTTTGTTAGGCTAAAGCAGCCACAGGAGCGTCCGCATCGGTGATTTACGTGCCACCACCAGCAGCTGCATCAGCAATAATGGAAGCTCTGGATGCTGAAATGCCACTAATTGTTTGTATTACGGAAGGAGTTCCTCAACATGACATGGTGAAAGTAAAGAGGCGGTTATTAGAACAAAACAAATCTCGTCTCATTGGCCCTAACTGCCCTGGAATTATTGCACCAGAACAGGTATTGTGAATTTATTTTTATTATAATAGCAAATTTTTAATGGAACAAAAAAAAATTTTTTGTGAATAAAGATTATTGAGCTATTTCAGTTTATATCACTTTAAGGTTTTTTTGATAACTAAAAATTTCGTTTTCTTTAATTACAAATAATTAAATTTGTTTAAATATAGTTTTTAAATTTACTTAGTATTTTGTAAAACGTGATAAAAAATATTTTTTCAAAGAAACTATATAAATATATTCTAATATTTTTGTATTTTGCAAACCCTTTTTAGTTTTATCATACACTGCTCTTCAATGCATTACAAAGAACAAATTTTAAGTTTTTATTTAAATTAAAAATATACTGAACAACATATATCAATACTTTAATATAAATGCGCGTTTTAAAATTGCTCATATATTCATTCAACTAAATTATACATTAATTATCTTTTGAATATTTTACAGTGCAAAATTGGTATTATGCCAGGACATATTCATCAAAGAGGAAAAATTGGTATTGTTTCAAGGTCTGGAACTTTGACCTATGAGGCTGTAAATCAAACCACCCTTGTAAGAACTCAAAATTTACTTTTTGTTTTCTTTTAAGATTCATATAATTACTATCTAATGCATAATTTACTACTTTAAGACTGGATTGGGCCAAACACTGTGTGTAGGTATTGGAGGTGATCCATTCAATGGTACTGACTTTATTGACTGCTTGGAAATATTCTTGCAAGACCCAGCTTGCCAAGGAATCATCATGATTGGTGAAATTGGTGGAAGTGCTGAAGAAAAGGCAGCTGAATATCTGACTGAACACAATTCTGTTAGTATTTATTTTTAAACAATATGAACGTTTATAAATACTCATGAACATTTTATGTAAAGTTTACTTTTAAAAAATTTTAGGGAGCTAAATCCAAGCCAGTTGTATCATTCATTGCTGGTCTCACTGCTCCACCAGGCAGGAGAATGGGTCATGCTGGTGCCATTATTTCTGGAGGAAAGGGCGGGGCTCAAGATAAAATCAATGCACTTGAAAAGGTAAATATTAAATAACGTGGTGTTGAATATTCACACAATATTCATAATATATTTTTAACTTTTTTTTTCTAGGCTGGCGTTATTGTGACTAGGAGTCCTGCACAAATGGGAAACACATTACTGAAAGAAATGACACATCGCGGTCTTGCTTGAATTAAACAATTTTTTTAATCAGCTCATTGCTGCTATTAAAAAAAAAAAACTAAACCATTGTAGTTTGTCTCAGTGTCCATGTATACTCGTGAAATAAAACTTAACGTGTTACCTCTATTATTGTTGAAAAAATTGAGATGACAGAAAAAAACTAACATGGGGGTATAACGATATTCTAAGCATTACTTTTTCATTACACAAGAAGTCATTGTTGTCACTTTACATGCGCAATCAACTGGCTTCCAAAATTGAAGTAATTGCAAAGGCACTCCGTTTTATTTTTACAACTGTACAGTATCTAAATTAACGAAATGTTTGAAATAATGCATCTGTTGATCATATAGAAATCATCTACGAAATAAGATATAGCTTGTGGCACTTTGAGCTTTCAAAGAGACTAAACTACAAGGTCTGTTCCGACTTATCTAATGTTGAACATAATATTGCAGAAAAATTGTCTGCATATGATGTATGTAATTTTACTGTAAATTATGTTAAATAATAAAATATATCTATAAAATATCATTCTATATAAAGACATTGTTGCTTATTAATTTTTAGAAGTTGGCAAATATTTTATTTACGCTTTGTATTATAAAAAATATACAGATGTACATTTACAATCAACATTAATATAAAATTGTACTTTAAGAAAAAATAAGACTTTAATTTAATAAACATAAAAAAATATATAAAATATGAAAATTATAACTCAAATCATGAAAAACCCATTATTTCGTCTATCACATTTGCAATGGCTTTGCTTTTATCTCCTGTAAATGGTGTTAATTTTGATAAATCCATTGATTGAATAAGTTCTGCTAAACCTTTACAATTACAGTAATATAAATGACCATCCTTATAAAGTTGTTCAGCCAGCTCTAACTGATGATTATTCATAAGTAGATCATTTGTAACTACAATTAAAGGCTTGCACAGCTCCAAAGCTTCCAAACAACTTCCTGCACCAGCATGGCTAATTATTAAATCTGCAGATTGCATTTCTTCTTGTATAGACGGACTTAAATGGAATGCTTCAATGTGTGTAAAACCATATCTCAAAGTACAGTCAGGTTCAATATTAGATTTACCAACTTGTAGTATCAACTTGTTATAGCCTTTTTTGTTTAATTCCTATGGCAAAAATTATAATGTCCAAAAATAGAAGATCGTTTTCATTTGTTTATTTTTTTAATAATATCTATATTCAAACAAGAAAATACCTGCAATACATTATCGGTAGTTACAGTTTTAATCAAATCATCAAACTTTGTTGTTCCAACAGTGACAAAAACCCTCTTGTGTGGCATTTTTTACTTCTGTAATAAGTTAAAAATAGAAATTCTTGAAAACTTTATGTTAACCATATGAATCTATTTTTATCATTGCGATCAAAACCTTCTCTTTTGATATACTCTCGGTGTCAATATAACAGACATAACTAGCACATCAAAAATGACGTAATGAAATGTTCACTCTTTCCTCATTAGAAAACGTAAACAAACCATCAATAGACATAAGAGATGAGTCCGGCGCAGCCGCAATGGTACAACTATGTACCGTGTATTCGGCCTATACCTACAGAACTACCAGACTATACCACATTTCCGTGCTCTACGAGCTTTTTGGCTTGTTGCTTATTACAGACGTTCGAGCATCCTGCCACTGTCAGGATACCGTTGGATACGTCGTCACTATTCACACTCTATACCAGCTCTAGTCTCTACCTCTACTACTTTACGACTACGTCATCGCTCCGTTTTGCGCGCAAACCCGGCACTCACATGCAGACACCCATACAATGACAGTGACTCGGCCGGCAGTAGTAACAGTCGTCTAGCTTAACTGTAGCCGGTATTCGTCGTCGTCGGTCATCGTCTTTCCCCCGACCCACGCGACGAGGAGCAAAAAGTACTGCCGGGAGAAGATATCTTGCACGCGCAGACGGCCCGACTAAAAGTGTATGATAAGGCCTACACAATAAGCGGGAGAAGGACGGAAAGATACTGACTACCATAGCCACGATATACCTAACACAGCCACAGGCCCACAGCATATACAGGGATTACATCTTCACGCGGCGTGCAGGGGGGCGACACCGAACGCGCTATACTCTCGCGCAGCTTAGCAGGCAATCCGCAGCAGATAGCCAGCAGCAAGGACAGTTAGCCGGTCGTCGGGTTCCACGTAGCATCGCGCGGGCATTGGTGTTCGCAGGGGAGAGCCAGCGTAAGGAAGAGAGAGAGAGGAGAGGGGAAGAAAGAAGAAGAAGCTGGAGCGCGTCGTCGAGGAGCGGCCGTGGTGCAGAACAGCAGTCGGTGTCGTTGCTTCGTGAAACCGAGACGCAGGCAAAAAGATCGCCACCACGATGGTGTCGGTGCGCTACACGCGCAACCTCTTCCTCAGGGGCATGTGCATTATCTACCTGGCTGCCTTCATCAGCTTCTACGTACAAATTCCCGGTGAGTTTCAGGCACATACAAACGCAAGATATACGTGAGCGCGCGTGTTATCATGGGTATATATATATATTGTAACTTGTGTGATGAGCTCCGAGGCGCGGGCGAAATTCCAAACACGCGGTGCGGCCGCCGTGGCATATTCTCGGCGCGAGCCGCGCCGCGGCTGGATTCCGTTCGCTCTCTGGCATCAGCGTTTTTTTCGCTTGGCTTTTCGGGGTCAGAGGCTGCTGCAGCCGCGTCGATCGTTACTCTTCCGCGTGTGGCCGTTTATTTGGGTTACCCAGCTCGATGCATGCCTGCAAATAAGAACGCGCCGAGAAGGCAGCGGCTTCCAGATCTCATTGCGCGCGATCGTCGCGGAGATATGGGACATATGACGATGATGAGGCTGTAGTAGGCCCTTTGTTGGTAAATACAGGACTCCGGGAATTGGTAATGGTGTTTTGTTTGTACTATTTAGCGTGGATTTTTCGCGGTTCGTCAGAATTTTGTTTTTGTATGGGCTTTGTATCTTTTGGAGACCATACGGACAGCGTGTTGCATTGATAACGCATTTTCTTATCGTCAGATTAGGTAGAAGTTTTTTTAACGACTTTACATAATTTAAGCTTTTTTTTTACACATGGTCGCTCCGATTTATGTAACTGTTTCCAGACGCTTTTCGAGGCACATTGATTAATATTTATGGTAGCGCCACGAAATTCCTAGGAATAAATAAAGCATTTTTTTTTCTTATAAGTGGAAACGACTTTCTAGTAAAAGGGTTCGATATAAATTGGGAAAAGTTCCGAAATCTTCGTATCTTCTTCGACTATTCACATTGAGCGGTATTGAACCGTTGATATAAAAAGAATGTTTCTATCTAAAAATAAACTTCCTTAAAATAATTCTTATGAGAATGTCTCATGAAAATTGTTTAGTTTGGAGTTGAAAATCAACGGTTCGATAATTTTCCACGTGGTCGCACTTTCCATATTGTATAAAGATATATCTACTATACTTAAACTAATTAATTTTCAAAAATTACTTATTAATATTGATGAAGTAGTACCGTGACTTCGTAATCTATTAATACAAAGGAAATTTAGATTGTTATTGAAAGGAAGTAAAGTGCCATAAAAGTAGCGCAACATCCATTTTTACAATGACGAAACCAATATTATTAGCATTCCAGCATCGCGAAGCTGATTCCCGCTCAGCTAGGCGGCACCCACCTTCATCTCGGTCAGCCGCAGAAGTGACATATGAACACATCGTGAGTTCGCGAGAAAAAAAACGCGCGCGTCCGAGCCGACTGACTCCCACCTCGATATCCCTCCGCGCGCCGCGAATTAACGCGAATATATTTACATTATGTAGGTAGATATCTATCGTTACGCTTGCGGCGACGCGTGTTTACCGGCGCGTGGCGGCTTTGAAAAAGCGGTCAACTCGACCAAACGTCTAACACTCTCGCCGTGACGCGAAATGGTTACTATGGTGTTGCATTATGTATAATACCTACCTACCAAAATTCTATCGAAAATATGTGAAAACATCAATCGCATGCAAGCTTTTGAAAAGCCGCTGATGCACTATGCGATTCACACGCGTATGTTTGGTACATCTATGGAGAATCGCGGATGAATACATTCGCACCGCGTAGGAAAACGGGTTCCAGAGGAAATGGTACTTGCTTCCTTGGTTTTTGCACGTTATTTTCTTTTTACTATACTGTTACAGACCTAAAAGCTTGATCGTATTAAACATTAGTTTTTCTCCTTTAAATTTAAATCGAGAAATTTTTTTTTCATTCACATTTAAAAAAAGACCTTTTAATTCTATTTTCGAACTATATATTCAAATGAACAAAAGATTGTAAAAATAAAGATGACGTCATATTCAATTTATTTTAAACTTGATTGGAAATTATATTTTTTATAAATTAATTCTGTAATATGCAAACAAAGTAATGATAGCTTACATGACTAACTTTTGGCAGAGTCTTAAGGTGCTTAAATAAGTATCGATGAGCTGTATGGAATTTAAAATAAAGCATGTGGCCAGCAAATTACAGTGTCTATGTTTTTTTGGCATTTCAAACCAAATTATATATATCTCTGTAGCTTTGAAATACATACAGGGTTTATAACTCAGTTATGTTTATTTAACATTTTATCTTGTAAATATCTTAAAAAATTCTGTTTTAAATAATATAAAAAATTTTTTAATAACAATTGGATAATTTTTTTTAACAGGTTTGTATGGCGATAATGGAGTACTACCAGCAAAAACTCAACTGGATATTAAATCACGAACACCTTTATTGCAAAAACTGAAACAAAAGCCCTCTTTACTTTGGTTTGCTCCGTACCTTGGACTTAATGTTGAATACATGCTGGATGTTTTAACATTGTTTGGCATAACTTTGTCTTTTCTGGGGTAAAAATTTACTTTTATAAATTATTAATCAATGTATTAGCATTGAAAAATATGAATATATCAATTATTTTTTAGATTTGTATCACAAAAGTTTTGCTCAGCTCCAGTATTTGCTGCATTGTGGTCATTGTACTATTCCATTTATCAAATCGGGCAAATTTTCATGTGGTTCCAGTGGTAAGTGAGATTATAATGCAAAATGTTGATTTATTTTCCTCAAGCTTGAAATTAGTAAAAATCTACGGGTCTGAAGTTTGCATAGTTGGAATGCAACGAAATAATTTTTTACAATTGCTTAAAGTTATTAAACACTAAAAATGTTATCTAAAATCTTTGTTATAAAGCTATTTTATGCTATGAAACACTAAACTACACACAAAATTAATATTAATTATTATAAACTTGAAATAAAATGAATTATTTTTTATTTCAATGCATCCCAACGTTGCAAACTTTAGACCCATAAAAATCTAGGCTACCTTTTAATCATTATAAAGTGCCTTTACGTGAGTATTAATACATGAATTCAAATGTAATTTGATAATGTGCATTATAGATACATAAAACCTTTCTATGATATTAAATTCAATAGCACAGTATACTATTTAAAAGAATGAATTATATCTGATACGTGTTATATAAACACTAAAGGTTTTGAATAACAAAATTATATTGTGGAATATTGAAAATTTATTTTTAATTAAAATTTTCAGGGACAATCTATTGTTAGAAGCTGGCTTTTTATGTGTAATTGTTGCACCATTTTGGTATTCTAACCACACAAGAAAAAGTACACCTAGTGATTCAGTAACATTTTGGACTGTCCGTTGGCTCCTCTTCCGTTTAGTGTTTTCCAGTGGAGTTGTTAAACTTGCTTCTGATTGTCCACTCTGGTGGAATTTAGATGGTAATGTACAGAAACTAAAATTTTTATGAAATGAGTATTATGAGAAACACTATTTTCTCAACGTGTCCGCAAATTATTTACTTTACAGACTCATATCTGTAAAGTAA
>JAPYZO010004418.1:0-12980 GCA_030522905.1 Torymus flavipes | reverse complement strand
AAGTATACGTGTACCTACATCACCGTCTAATACTTTCCCCTAAAAGCTACGCTATTACACCAGGGAAAACTTTCCAAACACCTGACCAAATCACTCACTTCCGTGTATCTGGAGCGCCATCCTCATTGCAGCAGCAGCAGCAGCAGCCATTTTCAAAGGCCAATCCCTACGCGCCCCGAAAGATATATACCGCACCACTCTATCCGCTCTCTCCCTCTTTCTCTCCCGTAACCCCGTTCTTGAAAAACACACGAAAAAATCGCTCTCGACATTCCCTGCGCAAACACACTCGCGCGGCCTCCCCTTTCCTTTTTCGCCGCCGCGGCGCATAAAGACGACGAAGAAGAAGCAGCAGCAGTAGCAGCAGCAGCGATGAGTCTCCCGCTGAAAGGCACTCGTCTAACCGAGCCGTGCATATTTCATGCGATGCTCCGGAAATACGGGAATTTAGGCTGCGCCTTTCTTTTCTTAGTCGTTCCCTCCTGCGGGGAGTAGACACGAGAGAGCCCCGAGAGAAAATCAATCTAGCCCCCGGCACTCAGTGATGTGTGTGTGCATGTATCTTTCGCGCGCGCGCGCGATGCTGCAGAGGGCGGGAGAGGATGTGTGTGTATTATAGCGGTGTCCGAGTTGCAGGGGTGCGGGTTGAAAAGCCTGCAGGGCGCTCTTGACTTATCTTGAGAGCGCGCGGATTATTATCTGCTAATTCGGAGGAGGGTGTATTATGAGGAGAAATGAGAACGATGCGTTCTTATTTATTTTTTATTTCTCATCTTCCTACTCCGAGACTTTTTCGCCTCGTGTCTTACATTATATACTTTTATTATAGTTTGGTTAATAGAGTTACTCTTTTAAGTTAGTATATTCTATTAGTTTAAATTTTAAGGTATTATATTCTAATGTTTTCCGCTAGTTTACGTACATGTAGCTATATCTATACCTCTATAGAATTACGCACATGTAATTAATCTGGATAAATATATATCCGAATTTCTCGTGTTTGATCAATGGCCCAGTTACACGCAATTACATTTTTGCCGTCAAATACTGTACACATTATTTTCAAAATAATTTCACATTGATAAATCGTTTCTTTTCAATTTTCATACGACAATCATTTCGACAAAAGCGCTTTTTCTTCCACAACAGAAAAGAAAACAAAAATGCCGAGAATACAACTTTTTCAAGACACAAAACATATCTTCTCAACTGCTATACACGCTCGAAAATAAAACGCTCGCATGCAAAAATTGTCACAGACACGTAGGTATATATATTTTACGACAAAGCAGCGAGACGGTAGCAGCTCAAGTATAAAAGAAAAAACACACGATACATAAAATAAAAGAAAGCTCTACGCGAGTGTAGCGTGTCTCGTTCGGCTTATTCGGCTTGCCCCTCCTCTCAAAGTCTGATGGAATGATTTATGTATCTCGAAGATATGAAATTTTATTCGAGATGCACTTAGGCGCCTCCTCTGCCCGTTTATTTTCGTTTGTATAGACACGCGTACGAGTAAATGGATTTTCTGATTTAAGTGACTTTTTGAGAGAGAGCATCCTCTATATACTATACTCCCCCGACTTGTCGATTCGTCGCGTGCCGAGTTTACGATACACTTTAACGTTCCCTTCTTTCTCGCTCCATGTATGTGTATGTGTGTATCTCTTTTGGTATGACGAGTCGCGGCTCGAGCAATCAAAACAGAAGTTCTTTAAAGAAAAAGCATATGAGCGTCAGGGATTATTTATCGGGGGATTTAAAATAGCGACAGCGTTGTTGTTTGGCAAAATGTATTTAATTGCATGGCACGCGCGTAGGTATGTATAAAAGTGAGCGTGGCAGGGTCATTTGTTTTCGGCCCGCCCCACCGAAATCTGTCTAACGCTCGTGGAGAGCTGCTGAAGAGTGCGCTCGAAAACTGCCGGATAGCTTTATGGAAATTAACGAAACGTGCATAAGATCTTTCTCTCGCCCTCTTGCGCATAATGAATAGCTTTCGTACGTCGCTTCGAGTCGGTTATTATGGAGTCTCTATTTATAAATTCAATTAACGTTTAATTAACGTTGGGAGAGTGTGTGTCGCGGGGCGGGAATCAAGAGCCGAGAGACAGTTGGTTATCACTTGATATAATAATCGCGCTGATTCCGATATTATTTAAGAAGCTTTTATACTGCTTCGAATGCAGCTTTACCGTGGGGTAACACTTTAATAAGGGTCTTTGAACTGTGAACTTTGAATTTTATGACTTGTATTTTACGACTGAGTAATTCGATTTGGACTTCATTAGAGCACTTTCCTACCAAGTTCAGCAGCCTCGACAGGCTGTATAATTTATAACTCGAGCTGGTGGGAACTGAAAGTAACAATAATTCACTTACACAGTACAATCGCATAAAAGTTTAATTAATGAATAATTGATTATAGTTCTTCATTGTCAAGACAAAAAATACTTGGAATTCTTAAGATTTGCCGGTTTAGGTATGCTTGAGTATAAGAAGAAAAAGTTAACGTTATCGCCAGATTCCATCATATTGGATATTTCGAATTCCTACAGCATAAGTCGATCATTTCTCTCTATAATAAATATCAAAGTATATAATATATATTTAAACAGCTTCGTAATCCAAGATCAGATATTTCAAAAGTATTTTTCTATTTCAAACATTATATACTATACACTTCGAAATCTCAAAAATACCAAAAGATTTTACAAAATATTTCGCAAATATATTGATTTCCAACCGAAAAAACCCATCTATCAACTCTGCCACTCACTGTCCGCAGCCCCAAGCCCAAAAGACAAATAAATAACATAAAAACGTGGTGCGCGCCCCGTTCCCGGAAAACAACACACCGCAGCTTCCCAATTCCAATCCTCTCTCGACCCCCCGCGCGCGCTTCAGCGGACTGCATAGCATGGGCACATACACAGTGTACACTCGGCGCGGCCGCTTTATTTTCGTACGCCTTAACCATGCGCATAACTGATGTATGCGCGAATCGGAGCGTGAAGCAGCCGCTGAACGTATATACCGAGAGCTTTCGCTGTAGCTCTCACTCTCTGAGTTATACGCCAGGCGAGACTAACGCGAAAGGATCTGCTGCCGCCACCGCCGTTGCGATTTGTAATGCGCGCTGACGCACTTCTCTTAGTTTTACGAGGGCCGCGCGATGGCTCCAGTTTGTAATTCCCAGGCAATATCTGTACGCCTTTGTTATAAATGTAGGCACTCGGAAGAGAGAAAGAGAGAGAGAGAGAGAGAGAGCGAGAGAGCGAGCTTTAATTGCCCGGTGGGATATGACGGACCGCAGATGGCGCCGGGCTGCTGCTCTGCACGTTTTTGTGCGCGAGATGACAGTGACGCCGTGAGGCTTTTCTTTGTGTGTCGACGACTAGGTTTCTAATTTAACGACACGCGCGAGCAGAGAGTGTGAATTCCGGGTTATATACGCGCGCGAAGTTATCAGAACACGGGCTATTTACGATGTCAATGCGGCTGTGTGTATATGTACCCCCACGGCCAATTTATGGATATGAAATATGGACCTGCACGGCTTTTAGCGCTCGTTCCGTGAGTTACGCGATGCTTTATGCGCTCGCGCGCGCGCGTGTGTGTGTCTGTGTGTTCAATTTTGAAAGTATAATTGTGTGCCCTGCGCTTGGGGCTTGTTATCGCGTATTATAGTGTTATTTAGATGGACAGAGGGGAGGCGGATCTATGAATTGATTTAGGGGTGTAAATGGGATATTAATTGGGGACGGTAGACTATGGACATCGGCGCTTTAGCGAGTGTTCTTGGAATTTTTTTAATCATTTAAAAATCATTTAAAAATCCATCCGCCACTCGGCAATGAATATTGCATCTGTCGGAAACGAGAGGCATGATGGGGCCAATCAATCACAAATTCAATTACACCGAGGACGCGTCGAATTCGCGCAAACCATTTTTAGAAGTCACGTTCAATTTCCCCTTTTTCCCTTCCATACAACGTATCTTACACGCAGAAACACGCAGAGAGACGGCATGAGCTTCTCGGAAGGATATCTCGCTTGTACACGACGAGGGCTCTCGTGAATTTTTTGCTCTACCATCTCATTCTCTCGACTCGTCGCTTTGTCTGCGCCCGCAAGCTTATGGCTGTCTCGGGCGCAGAGTAGAGTAGAATCGACGTGTGTGTCTCCGGCTCTCTATCTTCCTCATCGCGTGCTCAGGCTCTTCGTCCATTTATAAATACATCTTTCTCCGTAAACGCGCGCGCTTTATATACTTGACCGGTTTATTTTTGCCGCCGTGTGCGAGAGTGAAGAGAGGGAGAGGGTTTACGAGATGTTACGACTAAGACGGACGATTTATCGGTCCGATTAGGTCCTACCGCCCGGCTAGCGCGAAGAGAGTAGCTTCTTCCCTCACTTTCCCTCTCCCCTGTAATCCCTGCGCATGAGAGAGAGGCCGGTGCAGAGTGTTGCTTTATATTCCGCGCACTTGTATTTATCTTGCCGGAGTAATGCAGCTACTTTACGTGATGTACTCGACGACGTGATCCCGAGTTGATATTTCGCGTGGATCGTTTATGACCCGAGGAGCTGCAGAGATTGACCTGCGCCTTTTAAATCTTTGACTATTTTCAGTTTGTCTGTCCTATACGATTTCTATTATATTGCCGTTTGAATATTTTATGATGCAAACTAATTTTTCGTAAATGTATTTTAATTTTACAGAAAAAAGTTTCTTTTTTGTTTATAATATTGTTTAATGTAAATATTGCAGTGGAAATGTGTGTCTTTTTTATATGAGAAAGCATTGTTTTGATGTTGTTACAATAATTAATTTATTTTATTATATTGAAAACAAAGGAACAGCAATGGCTTTCGTGTATTAAAATCATAAATTGAAGCTAATAAATTTATATATTGAAAAATTATATACACGTTGTATATTTATAATAATAAAATTAACAATAAGAAAAAACATCCAGTAAACGTTTAAGATGGCTACAGCATCGAGAACTTTACACTTTATCACTAAGAAATGTTTCTTCTCCTAGCAATAACTCATCCGCGACAAACTAATGTTTTGCGCTTTGATCCGCCGTAAACACAGCCATAACGTCTTCCTCGTTCACCGCGCACGTTCCGGCTGGCAAATTAAAAGCCATCCCCGGCACGGGCTTTGCTGCTGCGGCAATAAAAAT
This sequence comes from Torymus flavipes, assembly GCA_030522905.1. Classification (NCBI taxonomy): domain Eukaryota; kingdom Metazoa; phylum Arthropoda; class Insecta; order Hymenoptera; family Torymidae; genus Torymus; species Torymus flavipes. The sequence goes on along the minus strand of JAPYZO010004418.1, from coordinate 7,782 downwards.
ACAACGGCGCGCGTGATTGCGCTCCACATACGAGAATAGCCGCAAGATTTACACGCGAGTGAAAAATAACGAAAGGAGCGTAAATCACGCGCTCGCGAGTATCATATCGAACGTTCTCACTCTCCCCCTTTCTCTCTCTCTTGCTGGTATGTATACATAACCTGCGAGCGCGCGACAACTTCGCGCGGGGCGAAAATTTGGCATAGACTAGAGCGCGGGCTAGGCGTTGCGTTGGCGTTGAAATATATCCGGTTGACGTCGATCTGTCGCTGCGAGAAATGGATAAAGCGATATGCGCGAGTTATGTAGAGGAAAAAGGGGAGGAAAATGGTTGTTTCGAATTACGCGTGATGGACATTCCTGACAGAGGAAGGTGATTCGGCGAATGGTTGGAGAGTATTTCGGTGTGGGTTTTTGGGAGAGTTTTGGTCTTGTTACGGTTTTGGGTATGAGATTTGTACTGATACATTGGCGAATTCTTTCTCATCTACGCGATCACTTAGCATAACGTTATGTTTAATGTGTTTTAATGTTCTCGGAAGAAATATCTTTAAAAGTTTAGAGTACCTTCGGAAGCTATCTTTTTTTAAGGAAAAAATGGTTATAATGTTGTAAGAGCTTTTACCTTAGAACCTCTGAAAGTTAAACTTTAGAAGACGAAAAATCAAAGTTTTAAACGTCGAAGTTAGCGCAAGAAATTTCATAACTTACGTTCTTTTAATGCGCGTATTATAAAATTTTATGATTCTTCATATAAACTGTATAAATTTAAATGATTTGAATGGCTCAATAATATTCCCTATGAAACTTTTATGAAAAAAAGTTCAGAAGACAATAAAAAAAAATTATAAAATAGATATTGTTCAATGAAAACTAAATGTGTGTAATATTTAGAAAGCACTAATTGATTGGATCATGTAGATTCAATCATGGTTCATTGATTGGATCTATTTTAATATATGTTTTGTTTTGATATTTGACTAGTGTATAATATATATATATGTATAATATTTTGCATAAATGTGATGGTTGAGTAGCAGAGTTGTCTTTAAAAACACATAAAAATATAATTTAAATCTATTCCCATATTAATGAGAAATCCTCTCTCTTTACAGGCTATGACCAAAGTACAGATGCACCGACTGACCAGAGCTCAGGCAGCAGTTTGGACTGCCTCAATCTGATCGTCCAGAGCATCAGCGGCGCGACGACGACGACCACGACGACGCAGCCCAACGCGAACCACAGCTATTCCGTCCAACATTAGGGAAAACTATTTTGCTATTTTTATATTTAAATACGCACGTATGCCAAAGCTATATTTCGCATCGTCTAACGCCAAAGCCAAAGGAAATGAGAAAAAATGCGCGCGGGAATAAAAAAAAACAAAACAACCAAGTGATACATGGTGCCTAAGAATCACTTGATTTAAGATTTTTCCTTAGTCGATGAAAGAGTGTGTATGGGTATATGTAAGAGAGCGAGACTGTCGGCTTATTTTAGCAGATGATATATAGATACTATAGTTCAATTTATTATTTATAGTAGAACGTATTTTATTCTAATTGAATTTTACTTTGATGAAGGGGGGGGGGGGAGGCAGAGTAAAGTTTGTAACTTTCCAGTAACTTGATGAGAGTATAAATTTGTTTAGGATTTAATTTATAGGATGTGTTTTTTCTTAATGGACGATTCAAATTTAGTATGGAATGATTCTTTATAATTATATGTTTCAAATAAAAACATTGAATTGAAATCAGCCATGCGTAATATTAATATGTTCCTTTCATTCCTTTTTTCCACTTTTCCTTTTAAGCAATTATCGGATTACTTTTGTTCGAGCATAAAATATTCCAATGTTTAAATGAAGAGGTCAATAAACTCTGATAGAAAACTCTGCTCCATGGTAAATGATTTTAGTGTGATATCGCGAATGAGCTTTCACATTTGCATATAATCTAAAATTGGCCGAGTAATTTCGTTTAAAAGTTCAATCATTTTAAATTATATGCTCGACAATAATTCTCTTCTGAATTCAGAAATTTTCATCATTTTAAAGTCCTGAATTCTACTGAATTCAAAGGTAAATTGAATTTATTGTCAAGGTAAAGGGGAATGCCAACCGATGCACAGCCAGTAGAGGATTGCAGATGATCGTACCAAACAATTCCTATTGAATAGAGGTAGTCAAAATATGAAATAAAAAACAAATTAACCCGGGAAATAAATGAAAAGTTTAAATAAATAAGGCCAAAGTTTGTTAAAATAAGTAGAAAAATCGAGATTTCATGCGATATTCAGTAGTAAAAATTGTAAAAAATAACTTTTCAAATATTTCTCCTTTTATACACAGGTAAGTTCGTATACAGATGCTTAAATTTGCATAGATTCTGTGTGCTCTTATTAGTTTTATACATTCCTCATTGATATTTAGCTAGGGCACCCATAGAATTTCTCTTGTATTAATTGACTTTTGAATTTAACAAATATATGTTTTCGAAATTACAATTTTTTGCTATACTTATTCTCTAATTCTTGTATACAAAAATTATCTTTTCTTATAAGTAAAATTATTTTAAAATGTTATCACTATTTAAATGTGAATCAATGGAATCTCATAGAAAATCAGTTATAAGTATAGTGAATAACTATATTATGTTACTGAAATTATAGTTAATTTAGTTTACTTATAACTGGCCATTGAATTCACTGCTTAATTTTAAGAGAATAGGTTATATTTATAAATTGAGGGGAGTGCATAAAACATTGAAACACACATAAAACACGTATTTAAACACATATATAAAGAAAAAAAGGATTGATAAGTTAGTTACCTTCCTGATCTTTCGCTCTGAATAGCCGTTAGATTCACTTATTAAATTAAAATAAAATAGATTATGTATTGATCAATTTGTTATTTTCGTGAATTTCAATATGATACCACCAACGGGCTCCAACAAAAAACTACCTGGCTTATTTACATATGTAGTGCAAGTTTTCTTACAAGGATCAATTCTGAAGTTTTGCAAGATTTTAGTGAGACCAACTTTTACTTGGTAATTGGCAAACCGCGACCCTGAAAACAAAATAGTTTACTATCAAATTAATATTTCTCTATAAAAAATGAATATACAACTGATTTTTTAAATTACCTATACAATTTCGGGGACCGTCACCAAACGGTAAATAATAGGACGGATGTCTATTTTGAACAGCTTCTTCGTCAAATCTTTCTGGATCAAATTTATTTGGATCAGGATAAATTGCGGGATCACGTTGGAGAGAGTAGGCTGGTATCCAAACTTTCATGCCTTTTGGAATCGTAAGTTTAGTTGAATCGTTAAATGTATATGGTTTTATTGATTGTCTGAAAATTAAGGCAACTGGTGGGTACTTTCTTAAAGTTTCTGCAAAATAAATATAAGTTATATAATCCTTTTTGTTATTATTTTTTGTTTAAACAAATGAAAATTCAGTCAGCTTACCACTAAATACTTTATGCATATATTTCATATTTCTTATACTTTCGTAGGCTAGTTTTCCATCAGTTTTTTGCAGTTCCTCATTTATTTCGTTGCGAACTTTGTTCTGTACTGATTGATTGAAAGCTAATTCATATAAAGCGTTACTTATAGTTGAAGATGATGTTTCGAAACCAGCAATAAAGAAAATAAATACTTGGGCAGTAAGAAAAGCGTCCGTCATTTCTGAAATAAGCATAAATATTATATATTAATTATCACATTGTTATAGATTAAGGAATGTATAAATATAAATCTTCTTTTACAATTCATCGTCTATACCTAGTCAAACATTTTCTCGACAAAAACTTGAAGATTATAAAAATTCTTATTTCACATTGATTAATGATTATTCTTATAATACAGTGAATGCAATGCAATTTTCACTTACCAATGTTCTCCACTTTGCTTGGATCATCTCTGATCTCCATCAATAAGTCTATAAAGTCATTTTTCTTAATGTTATTTTTTTTTCTATGATCCATGGTCTGTGCCACTATATTAATAAAGAAATCATTCAGTTCGCGTTCTTGCATAATAGAACCCAGCATGTCGAAAAGCCAAGGTGCAAACTGCGCCATCATACTTTTAATATGTCTAACTAGCGTTGGCTCTAATACTGTACGCCCTATTTTATGGAATTCACTGTCTTCGTCAGCTAGTGAATTCATCTGCAACCCGAAAGCGCATACGCCGATAACGTCTGTGGTAAATTTAGCAGTAATATTACGACAGTCTATTATTGGGTCCTTTTTTACGCGTTCGTTCATGAATTCTTCAAAATGTTCAGCACACTCTATTAATAGGTAGTACATCTCCTTGAGTTTTCCAGACGTGAAAACTGGAGATAACCTGGTACGCAGCGGTTTCCAACGAGCAGTTTCAAGATTAAAAAGGTGCTGGGCTAAAGGTTCGGCATTTTCATTTACGTGAAATATTCCTCGGTCAGAAAACGACGAGAAGTCCTTTATCAAAACATCTTTAATAAGGTCTGGATCTTTAACGATGAGTAGGGGTGTTCGAAGAGTGAAAACTCCGAACATTGGCTCATTTTTGAATTGTTGGTATAATGCGTGAAAGTGGTCGCCAAGATATACTTTGTTCAGTAGGACATCTGTCATGGTGCCAAACAGCGGAACTGGTTTAGGTCCAGCAATACCTCGACTACTCCAGTAGTTATAAGATGATGTGCAATAATAATAAAATAGCAGAATAAAGGCAACCAAACCAAGTGAGAGTTCGAAAACGCCCACCTCCATCTTTATATTTGCTATACGTCGGGACTCTTCAAAATACCTGAAAAAAGTAAATAAAAAATTATTTCAACAATAATTATTGAAATTATGAAAATAAAAATTTTTTTTCGTTCTACTTTCTAAATGTATGTTTGTCTAAACATTATAAAAATGTTCATGTTACGGAAAAAACTTTTTAATGAAAATTACTATTTTTTATAGCAACTGTGGGACAAACTTATATTTTCATCAAAACTACTACAATTCTCTACTCTTAAAAACACAAAGCTAGGCTAGATGTTGTGAAGCATTTAAAGATTGATTTTGATTGGTCTGTAAGAAATAGGCGCGAAAATTCGCTATTTCTGCTACATTAGAATTTTTTAAATTGCATTTTTATTCTTAATTATTTATAACTAAACTCTACATTTGAATTAGTGAAATTCACTGAAAATCAGTTATATTTATACCAAATCACCTGAAATTTCAGTTAATTTTTAGTTTTCACTGAAAATTTCAGTTCATTTGATATACTTATAACTTATTTTTAGTGAATTTAATTGATTCAAATTTAGAGAGTATATAATTAAATGAAATTAGAATAAAAAGATGAATTTTTTCACGCTTTGAAAAATTAATTGATTATACTATCATTTAAACTAATTAAAATGAAATCAAAATGAAAAATTATATAGTCATAACCTCCAAAAGAAAATGGAACGCCCGCAGCGCGTTTAGATTTTCCTATAGTGACATTAAAAATTGCTATTATTCTGTAATTTTTACTATATATATATATATGAGGTAACGGGCTAGATGCGAGGCGGAGAAAGCAGATTTCAAAAATTACTTAAGCCGTACGCAAAACCCCTCTCCGTGCTGTTGTCGAGAAGCTGTCCGCTGGTCTGGACGCTGCTTACGCTGCTAAGACGAAACGAGCAAAACGACCTATCTCCTCTTCTCTCCCTCCAGTCGGCGCAGTTTGAGGAGTCGAGCTATCGAAGTAACGTCGGGCCCTCTCAATGCCGCTGTGGCTGCGTCGCCGCGCAAGGCTTACTTAACTCGCGCAAATCAACATCGACGCCACACCTTGCACTCTTTCTCACACGAATTTTCCGTTCGCTCGCAATTTTTTTTCTCTCTCTCTCACTCTCGAGAACACCAGACGCACCCTTTTGCAATTTTTAAAATGATTTAAAAATTGATTTATCGTTTGTGGAAATGTACTGATATCAAATCAGTGGTATATTTATAAATGAGAATCAGTGAATAGTCAATAATTACCAGTAAATTTTCAATGATTAGTAATGATAAGAATATCAATGATTTGGTATCAGTACATATGCACCGATTTAAATTAGTAAATAAAGCGTCAAAATAATGATTTGTGATTTGTGATGTTAGAAATACTCTGTTCTTTTCAAATCTTTTAAATATAATATATTATACACCTAAGATACTACGATTTCTTTCAAAGCGTTTTTGAAACTGTACAAAGAGGTTAATTCTTATATGCGCATCAGTCGATCATAGTGCAATAATCGCACTGAGTGATGCCGTGATGCATCTAACGCATGGCCCATGCAAAGTGTGCACGTGCCTGATGTGTTGATCGCAACGCCCTCTGTGTAGCTAAAACAGCAACGCGTCTCATGCGATATTCTCTACACATTTCTCTCCATGGAGTGTGGGCGTTATACTTATCATGAAGTGCGGACATTTTAAAAATAATAAAATACTCAACCCATGTATACATTTCAAATAATTAATATAATTGCAGAACGAATTAATAACATTAAATATATGAATAATATATTTAATATTTATAATAATTTAATATATAACATCAATCACCAAATTATTAAAACGTTGAACACTCACACTACGTAAGATTAAGGAGCAAAGCAAATGAATATTCACTTTAAAGTTTCAACGCGTGCTACCACATCAAAAGCCATCCACAAACTACTGCCCACTTACCGTAGAGTATCTTGTTTTATCTGCAGAAAGAATGAGTCATCAGCTGATACACGTAGAACAGCATTCGAGAAATTAAAGAAATGACTCAGCGAATTTTGTATGCTTATACAACGATCGTCTATGCATACAAATCAATTAAATAAAAAATTAATAAAATAAAATTATATAAAAAATAAAATAAATAAATAAATAAATAAAATTAATGCAATAAGAACAAAAAATCAAAATGAAAAACGAAATAAATTAAAAAGAAAAAAATTAAATTAAATGAAAAATATAAAAACGCACTAATAGATATTAAATAATTCGCAAAAATCTTCTCGAAGTAGACACCGAATTCTAAATTTACACATCCATAGTATCTTGCTAAAGAATAAAATTTAGAAGTAATATTTAATTGGGTCCAATGTGGTTAAAACTGGAACAAAATATGTGTTCCACTATGGTATACCCCACTTCAAGTTAATAACTCGTAATCTAAATCACTGATCTGATATCAAAGAGCGCGGGAGCGCTCCGAAGGCAAGTATCTGTCCAATTTAGAAAAAGCCCGAGGGTCGACCGTGCTTATACTTTGAAATGGTAGAAAACTCTTTGAAAAGAAATTAAAATACAACAATCTTCTTCAAATGATAGGCATCTAACTGTTGGCGCAAACTCTTGTATACCTACTTTCCGACAAATTATACGAAAATTACGGCTCTATTATGGAACGATGTTGGACGTCATTTTTTTAAACTGATTAATTGAATACCTTAAAAATATTGTTTATTGTTATATACATATATATATATACCCCCCATTTTTGGAAAATAATTCAATTCTAAATTCTGTTCTTTTGGTTCACCCCAAAGGGTGTTATATTTTCATTTAAGATTATTAATACTATTGAAAAAAAAAACTTTTATATTTCACCATGGAGATATTATATAACTATTGATATAATACTTTAAGAACCATATTTTAATAATTATTATATATAAATTTAAAAAAAGTTTTTCACCCGCAGGTACTGTTTAACTAATTAAATACTTAAACAAATTACA
>JAPYZO010004417.1:1929-13250 GCA_030522905.1 Torymus flavipes | reverse complement strand
GGGGTGAGTTGGGACGGCGTCAGGGGGAGGGGGTGGGGTGAATTAGACCCCGCATGAATTAGAACCCGCATGAATTAGAACCCGCACAGCCTATCTACTGGCGAGCCAATTGTCGAGCTCGACGTGCTGAGAAACCGCCAGAGGATTTTGGCCGTAGAGTTGGTAAGGGTCGCGAACGAACGCCCGGTCGTCCCGGTCGTGAATCCTCGCCGTGCAGAGGTAAGAGTTGACGACGACAACTGGGACAGTGACGCGGATGGAGGAGCTGTAGAGATCCGCCCTGTCGAAATTTCGATGTTTAGGCCGAGGGAACCATCAGCGCAAAGGGCTGCGGACGCGCCACTCGAGCGTCGATTCAGAAACGCGAGACGCAGGGCGCGCCGCTACAACCCTAACCGCCACCTGGAGGGCGGTGATTACGTTTCGGCGCGGGTATCTTCTCCGTCAAGTGAGGAGGCAGGCCTCCTAATCGAGCGTCCCCATTTTTACGAACAGGAGCACCGAGCGCTGGAGCTGCCACCGGCGAGAGCCGCTGAGCCGCGAGCTGCGCAGCAACAGGGGCCAGTGCGAGTGAGGCTGGGAGGAATCATCTTCGGCGGGCTACGACCAGTGTCGATCGATCCCTCGATTGATCCCCCTGCCTTTAACTGCTTCAATTACTGGCAGCCAGGACACGGCTCGGGACAGTGCCCGAGGCCAAAGGTGCGGCACTGCTGCCGCAACTGCGGTCGCCACGGGGAGGATCTGAGATCCTGCCCCAGGTGTAGCGAGGCGCACATGGCGTTCCTTCGGCACAACTATATATATGGATATAAATGTTTACTTAGCGACGTTTAGAATAATGCCGATTACACCTTGAAAATTTTTTCTCCCAAATTTTCTTTGCTATATTTATTTAAGCTGCGAGCTAGGCTTAAGAAAATAAACTTTTTAAGCTCGCAAACTTATGTGGCCCAGCAAGTCCGCGGTATTTTTCGTCATCCAAACATGGGAAATAATTTGTTTAAATATAAACATTTTCTGATTTAAAAAGAAAAAATTCATTAAGAGGATATGGGTCCTCCAAAACCCACTTAGAAAATAGTACTTATCACTTAAAAAAAAAAAACTGTAGATTAATCTTAGTTGAAGCCTTCATAATTATAGTATACAAAAAAAGTCACTTTTTCCGCGGGAAAGGGGTCTCGATACGAAAGGGTTAATGGGTTAAATTGGTAAATACAAATATATACAGATACATACAAATTTATTAGACTAATTATATCTTAACTTTGGAACTAATAAAGACGCAACACGTAATTCAATAATTCATAACATAATTATTTCGTATAAAATCCGTAAATTGCACAGAAAATGCATTGCTATTATTACTTCGAATGTTTACATAAATATTTTAAATTATAAAATAATAGTATTAAAATGCCTGAAATATTATCTGTTATATATACAATAAATTATAATTTACATAAAGATGTCATTCACTATGATTAAGTAATTATTTGGATAGAGTTACGTAAGTACTAAACAATTATTATTATCGGACATATATATATATACATATAAGAAGTTAATAATGCGATACAAAAGCTCAAATCTATATCCATTCTTAACTTAAATATCATTCTTTTAGGATGTTTGTATTGTGGTAGCCTACGCTTACATTTTTTAAATAATTTTTTTTGGCTCACGAAAAACACTTTAAGGGTGTTCAATGGTTGTAGGCGGATGATAAAAGTAACAATATACATTAAAAGAAGGGGGCTTGAAGTAACGAAAAAAAATTCTTTTAACGAAATTTAATTATTGTGAAAACCAGTTACCGTGACCTAAAGAAAATTTCAAAAAAAGTTAACAATATTTTTTACTTTTTATCCAATTTTGATTTGGAAACAGTTATTCTGTTCCTTGTTCAATTTCAGGGGAAGGTTCTGATACAAAAAATAAATTATTAAAAACTGCAAAGTTACATGCAATTGTTTCTATCAGATTTTCAATTTACTTATAAATAATTGCATGTAACTTTGCAGTTTTTAATAATTTTTTATTTTTTATATCAGAACCTTCCCCTGAAATTGAACAAGGAACAGAATGCCTGTTTCCAAATCAAAATTGGATAAAAAGTAAAAAATATTGTTAACTTTTTTTGAAATTTTTTTTAGGTCACGGTAACTGGTTTTCACAATAATTAAATTTCGTTAAAAGAATTTTTTTTCGTTATTTCAAGACTCTTTCTTTTAATGTATATTGTTACTTTTATCATGCAATGCGTAAAAATTATTATAAACAATTCTTCAAATTACCAACGCCTACAACTATTAAACATCCTTAAGGTGTTTGAAATTATCGTCACTAAGAAAATGGCGTTCTTTCCACTGTAGACCCATCACAAGACAAGAGACAGATTATAATAAAAACCATCATTATATCTAAGTGATTGCTACTAGACATTGCCTCTTAAATTCTAATAACTCGCTTAAAAAAGATTTTTTTCAAGCGTACTAAACAAAGGCACCTAACCTAGTACAATAAGTCTTAAAAACGTTATTTGTTTGACAAAATTATTAAAAAACGTGTTTCTGGAAAAAATACGAGTACGCTCTAAAACATTAGAAGTACAATCAGTTAATATAAATTAGGGATTTAACGAAATTAGTTTCGGATAACTTGGCGAATCCAATCAAGATAATAAGAAACCCGTGCATAAACGCCAGGTACGCCCGTTTGTCCACAGCCAATTCCCCAGGATACGACTCCAGCTAGCTGCCATTTCCCACGTCGTTCACATACCATTGGGCCACCTCCATCGCCTTTGCACGCATCTTTACCCTCTTCGCCACCAGCGCACAAGAATCCTGGATGTAGGTTAAAGCTTGATCCTAGTCGTGTCCTCCTCATTTGATGCTCGCATACGTTATTGCTGATCACAGGCACATCAACTTCTTTCAAGATATTTTGATACTTTCCGAAGTCGCCGAAAGCGTCCTTACCCCAGCCGGTGGTCCAACATCTGTAGAATAAGATAAACAAAGTTTAAACTATTTTCTTACAGAATATTTTGTATACATTGTGTGAAAAAAGTTTTATTAAGATAAATATTTACCTTGTATTGGTAAAGTCATCGAATTTGTCAGGTAAACAAGCTGGACTGATATGTGGATTTTTTTCGAAATCAATATCGTAGTCAAGCTTAAGAATTGCTACGTCGTTATAAAGAGTGCCAGCATAAAATTCAGGGTGTACAACCACGCTAACAATATCACGCTCAATGTAAGGGAAGAATTCGACATCGTGATTGACATCCCATTCACCGAGGCGAGCCCGTAAATCTTGGCCAGAATGAGTCTTGATGCAATGAGCTGCAGTAATTATGTGACGAGAAGAAATGAGAGATCCTCCGCAAACATAAACGCTCTCTTTTTCTCCGGGCTCTTTCTTTAATATTGCCACTTGCCAAGGATATTCACCTGTTATTATAAAAAAGAGGTATGAATAATTTTTCCTAAAATAAAGTTACTTTAAATGAGATTAAAATAAAATGTACATGCCGAATTCAGAATCACCATCGATGTAAGCTGGAGTTTTGATACGACCAGCAATACCTTGACTATATCTTACACCGCATTGCTCTTGAAACGGGCGATTAGTTCCGGGATGAAGCTGATTACGACGGCAGCAAACATGCTGTGGTCCGCACACGGGGGGCCTTCCAAATTGTCGCTATTGTCCGGAATTTATAAGCAATTAATGGTTTTGATATAATATTTTATAAAATTACTTTTGAAAGTTCTAGTATTACTTTATAAATAGTTAAAAATAACATTTTTGTAATATTTATCTAGCTTTTGAAAATAGCTTATAATTTTAGAAGCTCCATTGAAAACCCATTTATTTGTATGTAAATCCAAAGCTAGTTTTCATGCTTTATAGTTCATGTTTAAATTTTTATAAAGTATGAAGAAAGAATATGCAAAGACACGTATCAGTAGAGATTTTCGTAAAGCATTATTAACAGTGAAAAAGAGAGTAAAGTAGTAAATAAAAGATGAATCGGAGTAAAGTTATTTGTCAGATGTCTGGTTTTCCTTCGTTTGAATGTAATAGCCGACTCTGATTGAAAATTTTCCAGCGTAATTCTCTTATCGGTTTCATTATTTCCGCAGTTTTTTGTAGCCATCATAAATTATTTCTAGATTTTATAAGCTTACCTCGTGGATATCGCGTTTTCTTCTTTCGGGAAAGTTGACTTTTTGTTTAAGCAAATCGTTATTTGATGTTTTCTGAATTGCTACGTTATTTTGAAGATGTTTGGAAGATAAATTGACAAAACTTTTGTTTGTACGTGTACTTTTGTAGAAATCATCATAGTCTCCATAACCTGAGTAATCATAACCATCGGAACCTAATTCTTCTTTACTGGTATGAGTAGGATAGTTGAAATAATGTGAGATATGATGGTGAGGTTGTTGATGGCTCTCATGATAAGATTTTTTATGATGCAATAGTAGGCCACGATTTGGAGTATTTGAAGGATACGGATGAACTGGATTTTCATAAATTAATGGTCTAGCAAAATTATATGGTTCATAATCGGAGTAACCTCCAAATATTTTTTGTTTTTTATGAGCAAGAGCATGGTTAAACTTATGCACTAATCCTGGATTTGGAGTAATGTGAAGATGAACAAAAGGTTTTACTACTTTTTCACCATAGTCATTTTTTGCTACTTGAACGGCAACTAGAGGACTGACTGAAACAAATCCAAGATTAATTCCTTGATCACCAATGTCGTAACCATGATTATAATTGATCAAAAAATCTTCTTCATGTGGATTGATGGGACCAGAGAAACCGCCTCTGTAAGGCAGGCCAAAACTGATGCCAAAAGTAGGTTTAAGTTTGAGTTTCGACGCTTCGTGATGATCACCAAGAAAGCGCTGGAATGAGAGTCAAAGAGCCGTCTTGGAGATAAGTTCATCAGTTTTTACTGATTAGATTGTTGGTTAGGCAATCTTTAATGTCTGGTACGTCACAATCATGAACAACGAACTTTGAATAACCGCATGATTACTACACCAACTTAATGAAACTTGAAAATTTTCTCCACCATACGTAACTCTAATAACTCCCAATTATATTTTTTAACGTGAAACTATTTAATATATTTATAAAAATTCTATTGCTAATTCTAAATTATGGTTTAACATTACTCTAGCGAAGGTTCCGACTGATAGTCATGATTATGTACATTATCGGCAGATTGTATTAAAACGTAAAATAGATTAATAGAATAACATTTCTTTCAAACTCAAAACTATACAACTGAAATATAAAAAAATGGACAGACATGCTATAGATAATTGCGTTAGTTTGCTGTTTTGAATATATAAGTATTCTGACCAAAGCAATTTAATTATTTTATTAGGAGAATTGATGCTAATGACAGCTACCTTTAAATGATGTTTATGAGCAATTCTCTAGAACTTTTAACTTTTACAGTACTGTAACATATCTTATGGATATTTAGCTCTCAGATATTTAGCAATTTAAGTCAAGCGAATATTTATAAAATTCAGTTCCAGTAATATGTTCCACTACATAGAACTCACTTTTAAACAAGGATAAGCTCATGAGCAATCGGAAAAGGCCTAAATTTAGAGATTTTTCCCGCGTACTGTAGTACATTTTCATCCTTTTTACATCATTTACAAAAATAACTCTTTTACAAATGTTTTACCAACTTTTTTACATAATCATCCCTTGTTAAATATTCGAAAATATGTTGTCTGACTGAATGTTCCTACATTTAAAAAAAAGTACATAGCATTATCTCCACGACACTGTATTTTGATAAAAATAAAAAATAAACTTTATTTGTCGATTATCAAAAATAACTTTTGTGTATTTTTTTTCTGGGGCGTAAATTGCTCGTCTTAAATAAACGAACAAAATGTGACTTTGGTTATAAGTGTGCCTCTTATGGAAAGTGAATTACGATCTACTAAAGCACACGGTGTCGATCAGCCCCTCGCCTAAAAAGTTATCATTTTTTATTGGCACGCATAAACAACGGTATATACCTCTGATATAGGTATGGCTCTTTTTACTAGCTACATTTTCTCTAAGAAATTCACAAGGTGTCTAACGAAATTGGGGTTTATTTTTAAAAAAACCAAAAAAGAAAGTAATTGTTAGGCAGTTTTACATGCATTCCCTTACGCTTACTCGTACGTGAATAAGCATACCATATTAAGAAACTATGTTTAAAAATGAAGAGCCCAACCTTTTTATTATTATTTGGGTTACCTAGAACAGAAAAAAATGAGTTTTATGAATGTGCCTCAACATTAAATTTTGAAATATCTATTTAGCTAAAAGTTAAAAGTTCCAGAGAAATACTCTTATATTGTGTGAATGATTTTTTTTTCACACTAAACTCGAGCTCCGAGAAACTTTTTTCCATAACTACCAGTTGAAACTGGACTTGTACTGAATAAAGCTCTATTATTCTAATCAATTTTCACCGGAAGCGAAACTGATTTCTTAATAATATTCAAAGAATTATATGTTGATACATTTTCCGTTTATTTTTTTCGTTTTTTTTTCATATTCGCACACTAAAAATAGCTGAAAAAACAGTAGGCCGATATTTATTTCGTTGTTACATGGCTTTTTCGTGTATTATATGTCCTGCAGAACAAGAAAAACTCTGTCCGATGCAGCACAAAATTTTTTTTTTAGTTGGAGGTCGCTCTAACTGTATGTTATTTGTAGATTTCCTCATATATACGTCCGAACAACATAATCTGACGTAGATTCAAGAGTAGCCTTAGGCTTATGAAAATTCGCACATTTTACGGCAAATAATTTGTGTTTTCAAGAACATATCATTTTTTGTTGTAAATATTTAAATCATATTTCTAATTTACTGTGGTTGCATAATGAACATTTAAAAAATCATTCATTTGTCTAAACAGTTAACGGTCGTCTTTGTCAGGATGAATAAACTATAATACATTTGATAATGCGAATTTCAAATAGTCGAGTCAATGTCATGTTAGAAAGCACTACCAGCACCATCTTTTAAATTCGAGGCAATGTCACGTTAGAAAGCACTACCAACACCATCTTTTCTTTGTTACTTTTGTTATAGTTTTAGTTTATTTGATAGAAAAAAATTTAATATATTCTTATTAATACTATGTAATTACTTACACTTTCAGCTTCTTTCTTTTGTTGTTCATGATTAAACGTGTTGTCGACTTCTCTCCTTCTTCTTTTTAATTCAGAAGACTTATTCTCATTTTTCTCGTTTTTCATCATCTCGGGCGTTTTATTTTCTCCATTTTTCTGATATTTCAGTTGATCAGTTACATTAACACCTTCTGATACTTTTACCACACTCATTGTTCCTTCTCCGTCAGTAATAACTAGTTCTTCAGTATCAGCTTCAATATTTTTACCAAGACTACGTGGGTCAATTGCTAGATATAAATCATCTTTTCGACCTGCCTGATTGAGTGTTGCACATCTGTCATAGGGAACACATGTACAATCATCGTAGTTAGATCCTAATAATCCGTTTTCTAAACCTTGCTTAAATTCATTCGATTCAAAGCCATTATACGGTAGAAATCTATTGCTAGATCCATGTCCATTATTTCCAAAATTATCATTCCCAAACCTATTATGTGATTCTAACCCAGAACTGAATTTTTTATCAGTCTGCGATAAACCTTTTCCATTATTTGATCCACTATAAATAGAGTCAGCTTGAGGTTTTTCATATAGAGGATAGCGATCAGCATAATTATTTGACGAAAGTCCACTGAGACTATTACCAGACGATGGGCTCTTTATTTTGAAACTTTTTTTGTATTGTTCGAAATCGTTGTACGAGCTGCCACTGTTCCCATAACCATAATGACTGAAAGCATTATTACTTATCGGACGAGTCCCGATAAGAGGAGAAATACCTACATTTTCATCGCCGTGATGGAAGTGATGATGAACATGATTTTGAACACTAGAACCAGATTGTAGGACAACTTGTTTTTTATCAATAAATTTATTTTCATAGTCGGTTGTTCCTTCGAATCCAGATTCATAAACTGGTTTGGAGCCGTGGTTTATACCGAGTTTCTTGTATCCAGGAAAGGGACCAGAGAAGCTAGGTTGAGTGTGTCCAACAAAACTAGAAGCCGAAAATGAAGGAGGCAAAGGTCCAGAGTATATTGGATTAGTCCCAAAACTTAGAGGTTTAAGTCCAGAACTTGTAGGCTGATTAACTTGTATAGCTGGTAGAGGTCGACCGATTGGTTTAATTGTGACTGGTTGAGCATAAATTATCTGCTGTGGTTCAATATCGCGATAAGGGGGATAAAATGGTCTCCTCTCTTTAATATCCTGACACTAAATTAAATTGTTTTACTTGATTGATAAATTTATTATCAATTATATTGTACGTAAGAATTTATCACATAAAAGTTACTTACATTCATCAAGCCCAGATAACATAGTTTTTCACGGATGTAAGATCGAGCAATTGTATCATTTCCAAGCTGTAAAGCACTTTTTACGTTAGGATCAGAGTAAATTTCATCATAACCTTCAAGATTACGTCCCTGTCGATTCGAAACAAGGATATCATCAATAACAGTTTCTGCCTAAAATTTAAATTACAAAGATATGACATTTCTTAATTTTCTTAAAGTATAACACACATTGTTATTAGTATTAGTATTATTATTATTATTTATTTATTTTAATTATCATTATCCTTACCGTAGAAGGGTCAAGTATTTGAGATGTTGAACCTGCCTTTTTCGATTGATTCGAAGAAAGATCAAAGGTTAATGGATGTAATTCTCCATTAGCCGTGTTCGCAGATGTAAGAAGATCTGTTGTTTGCCAAGAATACTGATTTCGTTGACTTACAGACGCTGATAAAGATGTATGATATGGTACTTGAGTAGCGAGAATACGTGATACTAAAGATATTAATATCAAATATATTATCCACATTGTATCTGTAAATTAAATATAACTTGATAAGATATAGCGCCAAAGTTTTTTTTTTATTCATTTATTTGCTTTTGAAAGAAGGGTTTAAATCGGGTGATTGTACCGATAGTAATAAATTGATACATTTCGCAGGGAATTTTTCATATTATAATATTTTTCACTCTAATACTTTTATTAATAGATGCATTATATTGAACTACTAAATATTTGTATTTTGTGTGCAATAATTTGTGGGTTCCCAGTAAAACAACTTAAGCCCATTTTTCCCAAATTAGAGATTATTAATATTTCATATGTTTAATTATTTTACTTTTAAAGTCGATGTAAGCGAGAGTACAAGAGAAGACTAACAAGGAGATGATCAAAAGTGCGGGTCCTGGATTTGGCTAAAACTGCAATAGGCACTTCTTTACGACAAATAATGAGTTACGCGTCTCGGGATTTTTGTGGATAGGCCCTTTTTACGAGACTCAGGCTATTTTATGTCTAAAATAAAAATTAGATACGATGAAAATTTGATGATTACTATGAAAATTGGGTCTCTTTCTTTATTTATAGCTTTTTGCATATTGTGGTCATACAAATAGACTAAAAATTTTATAAAAAAGGCAAAAAAAAGCTTTAATTTAAGCTGTGTTTCATTAAAGAATGTCGATTTTTGAAGAAGTTATAGGCTATCAAAAATAAAGTAAGAAGACAGCTTAAAATACCACCCGTTACATGCTTGAAAAAAATTAGAAATTTTTAGTGATTTTCTAACTCTATTTTTAATAGCCTATACAGTTTTTGAAAATCAACATTTTGTAACGAAACACAGCTTAAATTAAAGTTTTTTTTGCCCTTTTTTATAAAGTTTTTAGCCTATTTATATGACCGAAATATTCAAAAAGTTATAATTAAAGAAAGAGACCCTATTTATTGTAAATCGTTCATTTTAGACGTAAAATAGCTTGAGTCTCGGAAAAGGCCTATTCAGAAAAATCCCTAGACACATGTCTCATTATTTGTCATAAAGAAGTATCTCCTGTCGTTTTATCCAAATCCAGAAAGCGCACCACTGATCATCTCCTTGTAAGATATTAGTGAATACAAAACGACTAAGCCCAGTTCGATAAAAATTGTTCTCGGAAAACGAACTTTTTGATATTTAATTGACTTAGATATCATAGTTTCATTAAAAAAGAAGTAAAATAAAAAATACTTCGGTTCGTTTAAAAAAACAAAGGAATTTACGATGATTTGAATATTTATTTAATTGCGCAGATAAGATTTCGTGTAATGTTGCCATTGAAATAAAATAAATATTCTACAAAATTCTAGGTTTGAAATCGACTTCTCGAGTGCTTGGCTGTATTTTGGATATTTGGTAAAACACACCGTCTTAGAACGATGGTAAAAAATGCAGCTTCCCAAAGCAACGGGTTTACCCCTAATTTTGTAAAAAACATTTTTTTGCCCAAAAACAGTTTTTGACTTATATCTCGAGAACGACAAGAGATATTGAAAAAAGTCCCAAACAAACGTTGTAGATCGTAAAATTTTACATTGGGGCGACCTGTAACTTTTTTGTTTTTGATGAAAATGAAGCTTACCAAAAGTTGAACGTTCGACGCGACAGTATGGTTAGGGGGCGGGGGGCGCGGGGCTTGCCGCGCTCGCAACACGTTGGGCGCTCCTCGTTCAATTTTTGCTCACTTCCGGCAAGCTTCATTTTCACAAAAAAGTGACAAGTTATCCTGATGTAAAATTTTATGATCTACAACTTCTGTTTGGGACTTTTTTTTCGATATCTTTTGTCGTTCTCGAGATATAAGCAAAAAAATGTTTTCGGGGGTGGTTTCTTGCAAAATTAGGGGTGAACCCGGTGTTTTGGGAAGCTGCATTTTTGACCATCGTTTTTAGACGGTGTGTTTACCAAATATCGAAAATGCAGCCAAACACTCGAGAATTCCATTTCAGACCTTCGTCGACTGGACTAATTTATGAAACTCAAAAAGATCTGTAAATACGTCTGATTAATCTCTAGTTTTTAAATCGCAAGTCCTCCAAGTTCCCCAAGCAGAAATATTTCCTGCTTTCATATTTTTTTTCGTTTTTTTTTTTCATTTTGCTTTCTCAAAGAGAAAGCTTGGTAACGGTGAAGTTTTTCGACCCAGTGTGTGCGTGTGTATGTGTGTGTGTGTGTGTGTGTGTGTATGTGTATGTGTGTGTGTGTGTGTGGGTGTGTGTGTGTGTGTGTGTGTGTGTGTGTGTGTGTGTGTGTGTGTGTGTGTGTGTGTGTGTGTGTGTGTGTGTGTGTG
>JAPYZO010004416.1:0-18400 GCA_030522905.1 Torymus flavipes | reverse complement strand
TATATATATATATATATATATATATTATTTATAAGAAATGCTACGCGATTTTGGAAATAATGGAATTATTATTCTCAGTATAACAAAAATGACTAGTTACAATTAAACTCTTTTTACAACAAAAGGAATTTTAAATAAAAACAATTCAAGAATATAGACGTGTCACGTTCGTCTATATCTACTTATAATTGTGCAATATTACAGTTTTTATAAGTTTTGATTAAATTTTCGTCAGGTGATATAAAAGATAAGAGAAAGTATTTAGTCATCTGATTTTCTATGCTCTAAATAATACTAAACTATTGATGTTATCGCGTCGCGAATTTTAACCTTCTACATATTAATCTTATTATCTAAAGTGTATTATACATTTCAGTGGTTTCTATAAATATAGCATACTTCTTTCACTTTATAACTACCGGTTTTTTAATGATGGCAAAAACTATAAAATCTTACCATTCGAAGTAAGTAATGAATTGATAATTGTTTTGTGAACATATTTGAATTATTTTTGATAGCAATTCATCTCTATACATTGTCCCTTCAGCTTTTTCCATATGCACCATCAATTTCCTAACAATTTCCATCAGATTCTTTTTAGACACCATTCCATAAAGTAAGTCTAATGCTCGTAGTCGTATACTTTCATCTTTATCATCTAAACACTGCATTATAAGGTCCTTATGAGCCTGTACACTTTTTGGGTGAGTTTTTAAAATTTTTGACATTGCCAGTAATCCCAAGTATTTCAAATTTTGATCAGTATCTTCTATGAGTATCCTTAGTTTCTGTACACATAACTGAATTGAATCAGAATGATTTGGCATACCAGATGATATTGAAATTAATACAGCAATTACTGTATTAATACACTCATACAATAGTGACATAGCTGATGTGCTAAAATTTACAAAGTAAATAATGATTATTTTTATGATTTTATACTATTCCATAATTTAGAAAAGAGTATTATATGAATAGTAGCAATGAAATTTCATCAAAAAGCAGCTTTTTCTTGTGTAAGAATGGACACTATGGCAGTCTCTATTCAGACAATAAAAAATAATTTGATAATAAATGATTCATTACATGTATTTGAATACTATGTACAAGAATATATATTTCTAAATATATATGCAAAATTTATTTTAACTATGTACATTAAAAATACCTGTGTATTAAATTTGTTAGCGGTTCTATCAATTTTTTGCCAAGCCTAGGTTCTAGAGGTGTCAATGCGCCAAACTGTAAATGTTAAAAATAATCTCAGCATAAACTAGCATTTAATAATGTATTTTTACACGAATTATGTATTGATTTGTACGGGGATAAACGGAATAGCATTTTCTATAAAAAGCTATTGTAAAATGGTACACTAAAAATATGAAAATAACAGCACTACTGAAAAGTATATTAAATCAATCAACGATAGAACCTTGATATCAGGTCAATTAGGGGCTGAGTCAATCGGCGGCCCATTTTTGGCTCGATCAGCGTTATTGTTGAAAACTAAGCACGCAAAAAGGAAAAATTTTACTCAACTTATTTTTTTTTTAAATCAATAAGGACTTGCAATAGAAGCCTATTTTTGGTTCATGTAAATTATAATAATAAAAAACTTCAAAAAAAAAAAAAAAAAAAAAAAAAAAAAAAAAAAAAAAAAAAAAAAAAAAAAAAAAAAAAAAAAAAAAAAAAAAAAAAAAAAAAAAAAAAAAAAAGACAGATTACAAATAAAGTTGTATATTATTCAAAAATAGGTCTATTAAGCGTATCTTGAAGGTAAAAAAAATCCTGTTTAAGGATTTTTATTAATAACAAATTAAAAATTTCTGTTGCTGAAGCAAAAAAAATTGAATTTTCTTACCAATTTGATAATTTTGATGAGCATCCAATTGTTTGTTGATGTTGTCATTAATTTAAAAAATACAGGTGCCAAACTCAAATAATTTTTAGGATTTTTCCTAGCTAATTCACAAACTACATTAACTGCTGCTGATTGTACACCACTATCTGGATCTTCCAACTTTTCCTTTAGCCTGGGAAATGCTGGCCTAAGTGCTTCTGGAAATCTAAGAAACACTTTGTACATCATTAAAACAGCCTTCTTTCTCAAGTAAGGCTTAGTAGAAGTTAATAAGGTCATTATGTCATTAACTAAATCCCTAGCTAAATCTTGATTAACAAAACATGATAAACCACTTAAAGCTAGTCCAGCATCATACTGATTAGAACTGTTTAAATCTTTTCGTATCATATTGGTTGTTAACATTAGCAGCTGTAAATATTAATTTATATTATTATTAATTGTATATTCACTGTTTTTTTAAATATAATGATAGTTTAAGATGTATACCTCGGATTCCATATGAAAACTCTGACTAGCAGATAAATAACCAATTCTTTTAAAGGTGAATTTTGAAGAAGACATAACTTCTATGATGTTGAATCCTGCCCAGCTAATATCATAGCCCAGCATTTGCAGCTAAAAATCAATGACAAATAAGATTTTTTATCTTTTTATAATAATAATAATAATAATAATAATATATATATATATATATATATATATACACACTATTGCAAACAAATAAACTACTTTCACATAATACATACATATGTAAGTTTAGCAACAGCATTTGCTTTAACTGCTATGTTATCTTGTCTTAATTCTTGTTTTATTTCTTCCATACATTGTGTTATATATTTTGCCTAAAAATAAAAATTATGAAATAATTTAAAATATACTATAAAGATCTTCTTTTTCAGACATGAAAATGTTTCCTTATTTTAAACATTATTTTTATCATGAGTATAAATACAACTATTTATTTATTTATGACCTATTTCTTTAAACTTGTAAAATGTCATTTCAAAATAAAATCCATCTAACATCTGCTCCATTTTTTAATTTGGAAGAATTGCTTAAAATACTTTCAACATCAGCTAAATTCTTATAAAATGAGTTATAAGAATAAAATAAAGTATTAAAAATAAATGGATGACAACATAAAATAGGTACTGTGTACTATTTTAAATTTTTATAAATTGCTACAGTACTGTTTATTGAAACATGTTCTATGAAATTAATAACACTGAGTGAGAGCATTAATTGAAAAAAACTGAAGCTCCACAAAACTGGGCATCAATTGATTGGGTGTTTGTAAAAAGCGAAGGGATGTCGAAAAAGTGGCGTTTAAAATCTGCGAAAATCAAGTTAAACTTTAACCTCCTGCAAGTTGATAAAGTTTACCTCATTCTCCTTATTGTTTCTGATTCCTCGGACAAGATCCGTGAGGTTCTTATCGAACATACGTTCGAAATTTCCCTTGACTTTTCGAAGAGCCATTTCGAATTTTCTTTCGGCTCTTGCCGAATTGATGGCAAAAACAAATCCAACTGCTTAACGTCACCTAATTAGATTGCCATTGCTGTTCTCGGAGACTAGTTGTATATGCACTAGTAGTGTCTTGACGGGGTGGATTTTTTCTAAGGCGCGTGCGTTTCGTCGTTCTTGTTCCCGTTCGCGACGCGAGAAGTGCAAGTCTGTTCACTTTGCTTACATCACGCAGTTTGAATATACAGATTTTGATATTAAATAAAGTTTCATGTTTCAGTATATTAATTTATGGTATTATTTTTTGACGACATATGAATGAATGCGTGAAGATATAATTTATAATTTCTGCTAGTGTCAAAATTACCTTGTCACCAGATAAGTATTGAGTGTTTGTAAAGATCTCTGATCCTTTTGAGTTTAAATAAAAAAATGTATTTATTACATTTTGCACTAATAACATTCTGTATCTCTATCTTCATCTAAAACTTATTCAGTTGATAAAATTAATTTTAATCACGTACTTAATTAAAAATTTCTTCAAGTCAAAATTATATGACAAAACAAAAGACCAATTTAAGAGACATATTTTTATAGTAAAATAGCAATATAATATTAAACAATTAAATGTTATCAACAATTGTCAGAAATTCAATAAAACGATTTGCAATAAATGACATCTCATTATCTTCTTTAAGTACTCTATCCCGTTTCAATCAAAGCAGTGCAACCCAAAATAACTATGACTCGATTTATATCGCACATTATGATAACTTAGTAGGTATAGGTATTTTCCACCATCATTGTAATATACACGGTCGACGACCAATCACGCGAGCGCGTCACGTTTTTGAAACCTCGGCTATGAAAATCTCGCTAAATTTAAATCGAACATATGAATCGCAAAACCGGAGCCGTGTAGCTCCGAGCCAATGAACTTTTATCTATACGCGCTCGTTCATTAATAATTCCACGAGTCGAGAAAAAAAAGCCTCCGACTCATATAAACTTTTGGTACCGCGTTCTTGCGTCTCGTCACCACACATCGTGTCTTCGGCGCCTTCCCCCCACCATCGTACGATCCTCATCTCTCACGCGCGTGTGTGTGCGTGCTTCGTCTCGTCGGCTCGCCGCCGCCACCGTCGCCGCCGACTCGCAGGCCTCGCAGCCAGCCGCGCTCACTCTCGCGCATTTTGCATTTTCGGACAACCGTTATGTGTGCCGCGCTACCGCCGCCGGTATCAGCATCCTCGTCGTCGTCGTCGTCCGTTGCCGCCGTCGCCGCTGGCCGCTGCCGCGGTAGCATCAGCAGCAGCAGTAGCTTCTCAAGTTGGGCCACATTATAGAGAAATTAAAAAGACTCGCGCGGCCGCGTGCGATGGTCGGCGAGGCAGGCGAGGCTCGTTACGGCAGCAACAGTAGCAGCAAAGCGAGAAAGGAAGAGCAAGCCCGAGTCCACAAGATTTGATATATATACGCGTGTGTGCGCGCGTGTAGGACAAGAGACTAGAGAGACAGCGAAGAGGGAAGAGGAGAGGCGGTGGAGGAGAAGGAGAAAGACACCGGGGAGAGACGAGAAGAGAGGCAGCGAAAAGCGGACGAGGGAGAGAACGCGCGCAAGACACGAGCGGCGCCGTTGAAAAGGAAAATAAGTAAACGAGGAGAGAAGAGAGTCCGTCGGCGCGGGCACCGCGGAGGTGAGCATTATCATCATCGTACACGCACACATGCACGTACACACGTCGCCCTTCTTTTTGCGCTATTTTATTGTACGTACATATATACACACGCGGTTCACGCTCGCGCGTGTCGCGGCCTCGCCTCGTTGGTCGCGTTTTTCCTTTAGCTATCCACGAACGAACGGCCGAATATATAACGAAAGCCCGTGGTGAGAGAGAGAGAGAGAGAGAGAGAGAGAGAGAGAGAGAGAGAGAGAAACGGAGTCGAGGAGAAAAAACCGCCAGCGCTGCTAGCCGGGGGCTCGTGTGTCGCGCCGCCAATTCGCGGGAAATGCGCCGCACTTGCGCCCCTTCCCCGTAGGTACCTATATATACCGTATTATAGAGTAATATAGTAGACCCGCGCACATACGCCAGTATCGAGAATTTTTTTGAATTTTTTTATGCATGCCGACCTCGCGATTGTGCCGACGAGCATATAATTCCTAAACGTAGGTATATCGACTGTTTATTTATTTATTCATTTACGACTCGTAACGAGGATCGGTTTGTGAACTTGTGCGGCAATGACTGACTCGTATTGTTGTGATCGTGAGAGCACCAAGTGTGTATGTATATATAGATACATGCTGCGTAGGGTTTTTAATGTGTATATACTTGTCAGTAGATATAGTCCTACATATTTTCAATTTATTCTTAGTTTATTCACACATCTGAGGGTTATGGGTGAATTTTTCTATTAATTGTTTAATTTAGTATTTGAAAACTGACTTTACATAGGTGCATTTATAGAAATTTTTTTGAAAAGCAGGGCAGTTTAGTCATGATTTACTTATAGGTTAGCTACAAAGTCAAATTTTGTTTTGAAGAATTTTGTAAGATTTCTCCAAAAAAATATACATCATCTGAAATTGTTATATTACTACGTTCATTAATGTACAGGATACATTATTATATTAATATCAACTTTTTATAATGAGAATAAAAATAAATTTTTCATGCTAAATTTTCATCTATTGTAACTACATAGTTCCATTCATTCAGCTATTGTTCATAGTTGTATTTCATGTTAATTCTGCTGTTTTTAATTTCAGAGACACTGAAATAAACACCTTGCAAACGCTGGTGCAACTGACCAAACAAGAATTTATTTGAGCTTTAAGCTCAGTGACTTTTATAAGCTTTGTATCAAACAATTATTGTAAAAATGTCAAATATAGAAGCACTCAGTGATTCAGAACTGCGAACCAAGCTTTCTGAGTATGGTTATCCAGTCGGGCCAGTTACTCAGACCACCAGAAAAATTCTTGTTAAAAAACTTAAAACACTTATGGAATCACGTGGTGCTGCAGGTTCTCGGCACTCTATGGCTGCAAGGTAAATCATCATTTTTATATTGACTTTCATCCAATATCACATTATAATCAGATTCACAATTTCAAGAAATAAATACATCTAAATGAATCTTATAATTATTTACAAAAAAAAATCAAATATTAAAATATTGTTATTTGCCATTAAAGGTACAGTAGTGATGATACAGATGACGATGCTTCAGCAAATGCAAAAAAGAAGAAAAAAGTTCCACTTAATACACGTAGACAGACTTTAGCAAATCCTATGCCACCACCTGCCACAGCACCAATTGCATCACCAAGTATAAGTAAAAGTCCAACTAAAAAGAAGTTATCCAGAAACTTGAGTGGTGCGGATTCTGAAGCATCAGACTATAATAGTACTACTACTCCTAGTTTATTAAATCGTTCAACAGTAAAATCTGACAAATCTTTTGTCAAGAATAATAAACCCTCTATGGATAATGATGGTCTAGAAACAGGTTCAGACTCTGATGCTGTTGAAGAAATTCCCTCCTCACAGCAACCTATAGTAGTAACAAAGTTTGGAGGAGGGACTACTAAATTGTATAATGATCATCGTCCTAATAATACAACGCCAGACTTGAATTCATCCAAATCATATGAAACTAATTGGAGGAGATCACTAGGAGATTCTCATGATACTAATCTGCGTACAAACAGAAGCACAACTACAACTACAACTATATTAGATTCTATCAGAAATGATTCCTCTTCATCAAGAGATAACTCAAAAAAAGATGATCTTCTTTCTAGTTATGAAACACCTTATTTATCAGAATTTACACGCAGGCTCAGTGTTCAAGCTTCTGTAAATTTACCTTCTCTTTCTAAGACTTCTCTAAAAGGTAATTTCAAAAAGAAAATTTTTAAATCTACGAATAGATTTGAAATAGAATATTTATTAAAACCGATTTTTGAAATTAGGTTATAGTTTAAATTAATTATTGAAATTTCGTGCAGTATGTGCCACTTTTATGCACGCTTGCTAAACAGAAGCGTACGCGTGATATTAACGCACGAAGTATAAAAAAAATAATGTTCGATACACGTGATAAATATAATTCTCGCACGAGTGTGATTGTAAACCGCTCGAGCGACAAACTCAAAACTCACTTTTATCACACTATAGTATCAAAATGTACTATTAAATGTTTCTATTCTATACAATGTTTTAGGACCAAAATATCGTCTTTCAGGCTTAAGTAATACACCAGAAGTAAAAGATAGTGATTCTAATGGTCATTTTACATCACCTCTAAGATCCACCTATCCTTCAAGCTCAAGGTAATCTTATATTTTTATGGTATTTTTCGATAAATGATGGTTAAGAATTGTTAGTAAAATTTTAATATTAAATTATCTTTTAGTATGACGTACGTTACTTCTTCTCTCGATAAAACGCGAGACATAAACAAAGTGTTTAAAGCATCAACTGTTCCTCGAGAAGAAGTAAAAAATAATCAGAATTTTATTTCAATGGTTCTTGTAGTAGTATTGGCTCTATTTTTCGCAGTTTTGGCAATCGTCTATCTAGGGCTTGAAGGAAAAGATGATAATTTCCCTCTTCTACCCTCTGGTACGTTTTAATTTTATAGTATAACAACTTTATTGTACTTATTATTGTACTTATTTAAATATTAAGTATAATTAACCAATCCTAATTTTCTGTAGACACTTATTTTATGTTACATATTGTATATCTTAACTGAGTATGTATGCATTATTTTTTATAAAGTAGTTAATTAACTTCAAAATAATTGTATTAAAATAATTGTAAAAATTATTAAAACATAACGCAATAAGTCAATGTTTTATTCAAATTAAAATAAATAATGTGTCAAAAAAAATATTTTCATCCTTTATTTTTATTAAATTTAATAAAATGATAATGATCAAACGAAAACATAATTTTGTTATTCAAACTATTACACTGATCCTCTGGAGTTTCCTTATTTTAAATTTTACAATAGTATTTTAAATATTTAAACTTATTATAAATGA
Organism: Torymus flavipes; assembly: GCA_030522905.1. Classification (NCBI taxonomy): domain Eukaryota; kingdom Metazoa; phylum Arthropoda; class Insecta; order Hymenoptera; family Torymidae; genus Torymus; species Torymus flavipes. The sequence continues at coordinate 10,007 of JAPYZO010004416.1, read as the reverse complement.
TGAAAAATGGAAAAATTTATGAGAAATCATGCTTGCATCTAAATGTAAAAATCAAGATTGGCAAAAAATAGCATAGGCGATTACTGTATTTCATTACATAAAAAAATGTTCTGAAAGTGACAGCAGTAAATTTTGCTGATCAAACGACATTCCCGATACGCCAAGTACGTATTATTATATTTTAATTTTAAAGCTATTAACCGCTTACTTACAAAAAAGTGCTTTGATCGCCTATGCTGTCATATTAATAAACGATTTCAATAGTGATAAAATGTTTATTATTTTTCATTTTTTTTTTCTTCCTATTTTTGTAGATAGCGATATACCATTATGCTCATCTTTAGCGTCGTATGATCTAAAACCTGGCACACATTGTGTTCCTGATGAAAATGTCAAAGATACATTACAACTAATTAAACGACTTCATCCAATATTGGTGAAAAAGGCCATATCTGCACAATGTGATAATACTAAAGAACCTCCATATCTAAATAATAATGACATTATAAAGATGTTCGCGAATAATGAAAAGGTAGGTATTAACAATTTTTCAGTGAACACAATCAAACTAAAGTAATTACTTTCTGATGTTGCATTTTTTAAATTTTACAGGCAGAATTAAAGATAAAAGAAAATTTGCATATGGCAAACTTGCTCATTTTTAAAAATCCAAAATGGGGAATGTCTCTTATAGAGATTACAGATGATAATCAAGCCCTAGTAATGCTTGATTCAATGGTAGAGGATATTTATTGATAAAATTGAAAACCTACAGATTGTGGTTATTGGAGCAAATGAGTATATTTTAAAATTATTAATTTGTTTTTAGGAAAAAGTATTCTTGACACGTTTGGATGGAAAACTTGGAGTATTGATTCCTGAGCCAGATTTACCGTTGCAATGTCTTGTTAGGAAGCGAATTATGACTGTATTTACATCACTTCTCATAGCTGCTTTTGGTAAATTTTTGACTGACGTTATTTTTAGTTCTGTCAGTAATGTGTTTTAAAGCTGTATAACTTCAAAGAATTGATGCATGCTATTCTTTCCATTTTTATTTGTTAAGGTTAATTCATCTCAACTATAAAACTACCTTGATATTTTAACTTATTAAGTGTAATGTAAATAAATTTAATATTTAATTTCTTGTAAAATGTTTGCTTATTGCTATTGCGTACGTTTTTATATATGGTGATTATATTGTACAAATAACAAAAGTAAAATAGTGTGGATTTGAATATGTATAATACAAGTAAGTTAAAACAGTAGAAATGAAAATTTCATTGCTTAATTTTATGTAGGACATTTCTACTAATCTATATTAGTATTACTACAATATTATCATTTAATCTATTTAATAACAAATATAAGTAATTTTAACAGTATTGTAAAATTTGCAAATAAATATGTTATTATAGGTGTACTAATAATTATTGGATGTCAAAAACTGGTGCTTGCATACTGGCGATACAAAAGAAATACAGAAAAAGAAGTTTTTGATTTAGTTAGTGAAATTATTAATATGCTTGAACTTCATCATCAAAACTATGCAACAACTAGTCCTGGTGGCACACAAGAAAGTTATTTAGCAATAAACCACATCAGAGATAATTTAATACCACCAAAAGATAGGAAGAAATTGTCCGGACTGTGGGAGAAAGCTGTTAAATTTTTAGATGAAAATGAGTCAAGGTAATTAAAACTATAGCCTTAGTTACATTTAATTGTTTTAGCAATTATTCATTAGTTATAGATGTTAAGTCAACATAATATTTTTTTAATAATCAAATGATATAAATGTAATTAAAATTTATATTTTCAGAATTCGGAGAGAAGTTCAATTGGTTGCAGGAGAAGAATTTCAAGTTTGGAGATGGTTACCCAGTAATTCAGGAGCGCCTAATTCTCCAGGAGCCAGTCCTACTCCAAAATTATCTAAAGTTTGGCAGGGTAGTGCATTTGAGACCATGGAGGGTTCTGTGAATAGCCCAGCATGCTCTCCTACTCCTTGTCTCAAAATACGACACATGTTTGATCCAGATGTGTAAGTTAAAAATTATGATATAATCATAATATAAAATCATAATATTTAATCCCTATATTTTAATTTGTAACTATAATCACGTATATAAAAATTACAGTGAATTTGAAGAAGATTGGGAAACAAAGGTAAAAGATGCCATACTTGAAAAATGTGGAGAAGGTGTTAAGATATTACACATTAAAGTTGATCGAGGAAGTCGTGAAGGATGTGTGTACATGAAATGTATGTCTCAAGAAGATGCTGGTAAAGCTTACAAAGCATTGCATGGATGTTGGTTTGATGGTAATATCACGTTTACGTATAATTTCTATATTTTTAATTTTTAAATTCTAATAGTTTAATTGTTTTAGGACATTTGGTCACTGTTAAATACTTAAGACTGGAGCGTTATCACGAACGTTTTCCAGAAGCTGTACAGTTCACAACACCTTTAAAACCGAGTAATAATCAGCGACTTTCTATGCAAGCCCATTATTGGACTAATTCTTCAGAAGCAAATTAATTTTTTTCACGCTTAAGAATTTTTTTCATTTATTATGTCTAATAATTTGTTTCTTATAAAACATTGCGAGATTCATCGTCGAATGTCTAATATAAATTGTTAATAACCCTTTCGTTTTTGTGTATAATTGTAGCTTCGTTAAGCAAAAGTGGTAATGTTTTGATGATTTTAAAGTAATTACTTTTTATATTCTTTTAATTTTAAATAACTAAGTTTCGTTTTATTATGTACTGACAACTAAAAAAACTTTTACTGCGAAGCTTATAAACAAGTTTGTATTTATATTAGAATATATCTTTGTATTTTATCTTAAAAAAGTCAACTTTTACTAAATTTATTATGATTTATAAACATGACTCATAATCATTAATATTGATATGGATAAGGTAAAATCGAAATGTAAAAATGTTATGGAATATTGTTTATGTTTATAGCGTTCATAAATTTTTTATAATCGTATCTAAAACGAATCAGCTTTTTGTATAAAATAATTACGCTTTTCTACCAAACCCCATTTTTTTAATTCTTTGTTTTCCAAATACAAAAATTATTTTTTATGACCTATAATAATTGCAAATAAAAGTTGTAATATTAAATTTTAAAATTTGATTATTTTAAATTCATCTAATAAAAATTTTTGAATTATGTACTTCTGTGCACTTCTACTTAAGTTGGACATACTTAATTACTCTTAATTTTATTATTATAATAAGTCTTTTCATTAATGTAACAAGAGATTTTTGTAAATATATTAAAAATAATAAACAATATTTTCACTCTAATAAATTCCTTCTAAACATGTTGGTTGTTAATTTACGAGTTTGTTTCCTACTTTTTGGATAACCGTGTACAGTTAAGTAAGTCCAATAACAATTAGATTGAAAAAGAAACATTAATAAATTGTTTTAAGTTTACCTAATCAAGTTCGTTAAATATTTTAATATTTTTAATGTCAACTATTTGCATATTTGAATGATTTTAAGTCCTACAACGTTTAAATTTAAAGCGAAACAAATAAATTGTTTCAAGTTCACCTACGTGCTTTTGTTAAGTATTCTGACGATACTGTTTTTTTTTTCTTATAGAGGTAAGCTCCAGGCTACGGCGTAGTAACTCTGACGACATTAAATAACTCCCAACTTTTTATTTCTATTCGATATTAAGTATAAGAATACACTGAGTGCGTAGCAATAATTTTGTTTATTTTCTTAAAGCAGAGACACCATACCACTACTTATTATAAAACAAAATCCTTTTCAAAACAAAACGTTCATTTCGCCGTTGATTATAAATATTCTATTTCACCATGCTCTGCGGCCGAAAGTGTCACTTTTGCTCGCGGCTCAAAAACATGAATGTGGTATTTTCGGCCCGGGTATGGTGAAAAATAGTATATGCTTCACGGGAGTAAAATTGGCCAGCCCATATCTCGTATTTACACGAGATGGACTGTCCAAGTTTTTTCCTCCCTTGATGTGTAATATACTATTTTCAACCTGGTTGTATGTTTTCATAAAATGCAAATTATTGGTAAGTAGATAAGTATCATGAATAGTAAAATAGTAAATTATGTAATAAGGGGTGAAAGTAGCAGATTTTTCACACGGGTAGGTTTACTGCCTAATATTTTTCACGAGGGCAGTAATCACCCAAGTGAAAAATCTTTTCGTGAGGGCAGTAACTACCCAAGAGAAAAATCTACTTTCATCCCGTGTTAGATATAGTATTTTATACCACACTTGACCATGGCCACCTTTCTCTGCCTCTGAAACGCGGGGCAGACACGTTTTTTTATTTTTTGAAAAAGATAAAATCACACGAGGAGAAAATCAACTTCTCACACAAGTGTCGAACCCTATTTTTTGACACGACGGGCGAGAAGTGAGATTTTTGCACGCATCGTTTATCGCAGCATGCGAGAAATCGAACTTCTCGCACGGAGTGTCAAAAAATAACATTGTCTAATTGTCTACGTTTACAGTGAATTTTGTGAAAACTAATAAAATTATAACATATAAATACAAAAAAACTTTTCAATTTATAAAGTGGCCACAATGGAGATGGGAATAAAATACTATATGTAAAACGGGACTAAAGTCGTTTCGCTACGCTCGCTCGGGCAGTGAACTCACCCGCGGGAAGAATCTGCGACTTTAGGCTCTTGTTACATGATGTACTATTATTATGTTCATATAAAATTTGATTTATTAAGTTATACATTGAACATAAATCGACAGTCATACAAAAATTGTTGGATATGAACTTTTTTTATTCTTTTTTTTTTTTAATTTCTAGTATAATTTCAATAAATATTAGTATACCATGCATATATATGAGTGACTACTTTAAAAAGTTAAAGAACTGTTAAGTAATGGGCAAAATGTAAAAGAATGGATTAATAATCTTTTATAATTTGTTTAATACTTTAATATATAAATATATAATTTTTTGTGATTTAATATTATATAGTAATTAATGTAAATTCTATAGGTCGTAAAAATTAATTTTCTCTGAACAATTCGGAATAATTATTATAGGATCAAGTCTATATATATACATATATGGAATTGCTATTTTGAATACCGGAAGTTGAGAGTAATCAGTATAGAGAACTGCAGTCTCTCATTTGAGTAGTGTGGTAATTCCCAGCAACTTCAAGTTTTCGACGCTCACTACTATTGTCACTTCGGGTTTCCGGTCTCTTGCTGGTTAACCTGTAAAATGGTGAGTGTGCTTCAATTTCGTTGTCAATAAAATTAACGTTTTTTATAGTTATAAACAATTATATTTTTTAATATATGATGACATTATACAATTGTGGGTTAATATAAAATTATAAAATATAATAATTTGTGTAAAAATCAGTGATATTTTATCAATAGTAACACTTGTTATTAGTACGCCATGTGGCTAAGATTACATATGTAGGTTATTTATGTACATTTCGGATGGTAGCTAACAATAATTTTTTAGTATTTTCAATAAGTCACGATAAAAAAGATAGGTATGACTTTGTAGGTATTTATATTTCGATAATCGGAAAAATATATTTGACGGAGAAATCTGTCATTAAACACCTCCGTTAATTTTTATGTTATAGTCATTTTTATATCATCTTTGTATAATCTGCAAATATCTATTAGGAAGACCGTATGTACCTACTGTAAAACGAATTGAAGTGTAATATAGTTTTAATCTTTAATATAAATTACAGTAATTTTTCTCAACATTAATTTTATTTCAGACGAGGAAACGCAGGAATGCGGGTCGTGCCAAAAACGGCCGCGGGCACGTCAACCCGGTCCGTTGCACCAATTGTGCCCGATGTGTCCCGAAGGATAAGGCCATAAAAAAATTCGTTATCCGAAATATTGTTGAAGCTGCCGCCGTGCGCGATATCACTGACGCTAGTGTTTACTCGCCATATCAGCTTCCAAAACTGTACGCTAAGTTGCACTACTGTGTATCCTGCGCAATTCACTCCAAAGTAGTGCGTAACAGGTCTAAGGCTGACAGACGCATCAGGACACCACCAGTTCGCAACTTCCCCAGGGTAATTTTTCCTTTGACAATTTTGTCGACTAAGTAAAAAATTTCACAAATTGATATACAAAAGCATGAAAAAATATACTTTGAAATTAAGATTTAATTTTATAGTAAGAAAAACTAATAAGAATCAGTAAATTTATTTAGTTCTTTTTCTTTTGCAATGTATCCTTGTTGAAAAGTTCTGATAAAGCCTTTATCAGAGAGGGTGTTTCAGTTTTAGTAGCTTTTATCAGACTTTTTCAACCGTGATATAATAGGGGCAATAAACTTGTTTCTATTATAATCTTTATTGTTTCTATTATAATTCATAAAAATTATATATATATTAAAGTTAAAATTGTACCTTAATGCTTAAAATTTCAAATATAAATAAAAATCTAACAATCAATATTTTTATTTCAGGATATGCGTCAAGGACAACAGAACAGGAAGTAATTGTGTTCTATTTAAATTTTACAAATAAAAAATTAAAAAAAAAAAATTACTATTCATTTTCTTGTACTTTATAACTAAGCAATCCATACATTTTTTCTAAAAATAATGTTGAATAATGGTAAATAAAAGATGTTCATGTTTTATATTTTCATAAATTTTTCATGTTTTTTTTTTTTTTTTTCAAGTAAAACAAGTTTTTGACAAAAAATCTCTGAAATACAGACTTAGAGAAATATTACATATTTAAACATTAAAATATTGAATATTATTAATTAACTGAAGTGAATAATTCACATCTTAGTCACTTGAACAAAAAATATTTATATATCAGTGTAATAAATTTTTACTTCTACTTATTCAACAGTTTTAACATATGCTTCAAATTTACTTTTACATCTGAGCATTGAGACTAATTGAATCTTATTTAAACATTATTTCAATTCTGCTAGAAAATTTCAAAATTTTTTAATTGTATACAATAGAAAAATAATCTAACCGTTAATGATTTTAATGAATTGATCCTACTTTAATTTAATAATAACTATACCAGGATTAAAAATGAAAAGATAAAATCATTTATTTGAATCTTCCATAGCCTTCTTTAGAGTTTTTTCAAAAATTTTCTTAGAATCACAGAAGCCTTGTTTCGTTTTTCCAAAGGAATTAGGTCCGGCTGAAGTTGGAGTATCTCGCCCAATATTTCTCATCCTCATTCTAGCTTCAGCAGGCATTTCTTCAGGTTCATCATCATCATCATTGTTGAAAACGGAAGCTATCGTGGGCTTTGGAGCAGGAGTTGGTTTAGAAACTTTCTACAATTTAAAAAATAATGTTATACTTAATTTTTAGAATACAATTTCCATTGGCCAAAAATTAATAAAAATTTATTACGACATTAAATTTCATTTAAGATATATTGATGAAGAAATGTTGATAATCATGTTATCAATAAATTCATTATATATTTTATTTACATACTACAACATTCAATTAAAATTGAAAGATTTAAAAATTTTTTTTGTAATATGTTTTCGTAAAGTACTTTATGAACACTTATGAGGAAAATTAATGTTCAATGGTCATAAATGGGCCTTATGGCCTAGGATTGAAAACTACTATTAATAAAAAATGTTTTCAATAAGTAAATAAGTAAATCAATATATTGATCTATTCATGTCATAAATTTAATCAGGAGGATAAGTCAAGAATTAATTAACATCTAGTACTAACCGAACCACTTCCTAACTTCATCTGAATACCACCTTTCTTTGAGTCACTGCTACTACTTGCTTTCTTGTCAAAACCAAAGACTAGCTTTTGTTTCCCTGATTGTGGTTGATATGAACTGCTGGATGTTTCGTATCGATCATACGGCCTGTGTGGTGAGCGTTCCCTAGACCTGGAGTCGTCATCATCCTCCCTCCGTCTGTCCTCTGCTCTGTAGGCACTTGACCCTGACAACGTCAAACACTGGCAAAGTTCAAATCAAGTTAAAAACAAAGCAGACAAATTAACCGGAAGCTTTTACATGGTACAAATGTACCACTTTTATTGAATGAATGAGTTTATTTCAACGTGATTCAAGTCTTGATATCTGTTTAGAAAAATTTTCATTACAGACATACTTAGGTATAAATTTCAATATTAAATTAACTACAAATCGGACATATAAAATAATTTTACTTACAAATTTTAATTGTCTGCAGTTTATGGAAAATGAATTGCATGCTCTAATAAAGTATCAGTAAAACATCACAATTAGTTATAGCTCAAAGTACACTTTATTATTTAAATAAACATATTTGCTTTTAAAGCATTCTTTCAATTGTAAAATTACAACAGAATATTAATGAATGATGGCTGTCGTTTTTAGAGGTACTTCATTATAAGCATTATCGCAATATAATATGTAAATTCATTATTTATTTTTCTCATCAGTGATCGATTGATCGCGCCTTGTGTACAAAATAATTAGTTAAACCTTTTCGGTAGTCGTCCCTTCTGTGGTCGTTTCTCTTCGACATCTTGTATGGTCCGACTTGTCTTTCTACGGGTTAGTTTGGTTCAAATAGATATCTTGCAAGTAGTTCTTCGTCGTTAGGTAGATTGTAGCTTCGTAATGGACTTCATAAAGTTTATACAGGGAACCACAAATATTCCGGACCTGCTTCAAAGTACAATTTCGTGTCGATCCGCAGCGTCATTTATGCGTGCATTTTGGAGTTAAAGAAATCTAGTTACCAACTAGAAAGATTTAAGTAGTATATTCGACTGCCACGCTCCAGCTCTCGACATTCGATTCGACAACTGCATTAGTCAGGCACAACCACAAAAAGATAATAATGTTACGAGTGTTACGACCCGAGTCGGCTTCGGTGAACGGAAAGGCGATTCTACAGTGGTAACCACTAGGAAATTTGGAACGTTGCTCGATTAAGCGCTAAAGCGCACGAAATTGTGGGAGGTTTAAATAAAACTCAAACTCGGAAATTTTAAGGTTAATTTCAAGTTTATTGAGTTGAAATTTCTTAAGTAAATGACTTTACACAATTTGTTAATGCAATCGTGATTTTGTACAAAACTCGATCTGGATATAAATAATAGAACCAGATTGCGCGCACAGGTGTAATATTGTGACAAAGCCTAGAGCACTTGATAACTTTCGACTAAAACGCTCAACGGCGCAACGTACACGGTAACAAGGACCAGATTAATTGCAAACTGAGTGTTAGAGCTTTCTGGGCACAACATGCACATGTGGCTGCGTCTACATACGGGCTGAAACTGCGCGCGCATTTCATATGGGAGCAGAAATCATAGCCAACTTAAAAAAATGTTGTTAACCTCGCGAAGAGACTTAATTTTTTTGACTATATGAAAATGCAACATAACCTATAGAGCCTAACAGTACATTACGATACGTGTGACTTAAGTGGCCCATTATTGCACGGCATGAAGTTAGCGCCCAAGCTACGCTCGGGCGATAACTTCATGCCGGGCAATAATAGGCCACTTAAGTCACTCGTATTGTAATGTACTATTACAGAGCAAAACAGTTATTATTGTTCATGCCATTGATTTGTTTATATTGTTTACATTGATTTGTTTATATTGTTTATTGGACAATATGCAATTAGTCAGAGCCAGAACAGTTTTAAAATAATTTTAATAATAAAATAAAATATATAAAATAAAATATATAAAATAATAATAAAATAATAATAAAATAAAAAATAAAATTTAAAATAATTTTAATTTTCTTTAAAATAACAAAACATGCACACACAATATCTGTACATCTAGGAGGAAAATAATAATAATAAAGCAATATATGTAATCATGCAAGAATTTATTATACTATTTGCTATTATTATTACTTTTATAAAAATACAATCAACCGATAATATTAGATAATTTGAAAATAGAAAATATTAATAATATTAATTATTGAATCACTGTAAACTATTTAAAAAATAT
>JAPYZO010004415.1:0-11322 GCA_030522905.1 Torymus flavipes | reverse complement strand
CTCTCTCTCTCTCTCTCTCACTCTCGCTATTAACTCCTTTAGGCCCTCACTGGAAGGAAGTTTCGCCGTTCGGACATCCTCTCCAGGTCAGTTCTTCGGTGGCCGACTGAAGTTGTCGTATGCCTTCGACCAACCGTAGAGCTTCTCCAACCGAGATCTCGGCAGCAGGGGATCTGCGAGCAGGGCTCTCAATGGTACTCCGATCATCCCCGATGGCTCCAATCTCGCTCGGCGCGCCGGTGTCGCGGTTGTCTGGAGCGCGGCTAGCCTCGCTATCTCTCTTGCCTGGTGTCCGGGCTCTCTATTTCTGCGGGCTAGCTGTTCTGCCTCAAACAGCTCCCACTTTCTCCTCTCTCTATCACTTTGCTCCCTTTCTCTCTGCTCCCAGTCCCTTTGCTCCTGCTCCCGCTGTGTTCTGGACCTCAGCTCTTCTTCTCTCTGTTTCCTCCCTCTTTGCTCTTCTTCTTCTCTCCGCTCTCGCTCTTTCTCTTTGCTCTTCTTCTTGCTGCTCCCGTACGATCCTTTCTCTCTTGCCACTCCCTCTCTCGCACAGCAGCCATTTCCTTCTCCCGCTCCTTATATGCGATGTGATGTTCGCGGCAGCGGGGGTAGTTGAATAGGTCGACCGCAGGACGAGGGCACCTCAGAAGGGAATGCCCCTCTTGCCCGCAGTTGTAGCAGACCTTGGGATCCAGCACGGGATCCGTCGAAATGGGAAGCAATCCCCCGAACATGATTCCTCGCGTCTTCACCCTATCCCATAGCGGGTTGCTACTGGGGTGGCGGATGGGAGTCGTTGTACGCGGTGGTTCGCGGAGTTGTCCCAGATATGACTGGCGTGCTCCGTTTCTTTCTCTCACTCACTCTTTATTCAGCGATTCGCTCTCCTGGCTGCGGGTAATCGCCATTTCTCTCTGAGCTCTGCGCTTCTCTTCTCTCTCCAATTTTCTATTCTGCTCCCACTGACGCCGATCCAACTCCCTTACTCGGGATCGAGGAGATAAGAGTCGACGAATCGACGGAGATGGTGGGGAAGCACCTCTGAGTCCGCATCCTCGCTGTCCCATTCCATGTGAGCCGGCTCACCGTTCGCGGTGTGTATGGTTACCCATGCCGGCGACGATTGTGGCTCCAGAGAGGCAGAGCTGGAGTTCCCTTACAGGTACTTCCGCAGTTCCTGCTTAGCTTCTCGACTCTGCTGCTCGGGCCGCGCGAACTTACCTTCCACTGGTCTACGACGAACGGCTTCCTCTCTGTCTTCCCTCTCCTCTTCTTGCCAACCCGGCGCAGGTCTTGGCGGGCGCGAATCGGTCTCCCGGGCATCTCCCTCCCTCGTCGTCGTATGTTTGACTTGCTGCTAGGGAATATTTTCCGGATGGCGGAACTGCTCCAGTTTCCGAGCGATACGGTCGTCCAAGCTGTCCCGCATGACTTCCATGCTTAATCCGGTGACTGCCACCAACGGTGGTGAAGCTTGCCCCTCCATCGGACGATTCCATTTATCAGCCGTCGCGTTCATAAATCTCTCTCTAAAATTGCCTGCTCCCTTCCTTCCTCGCGTCTTCTTTCCCGTACTCTCTCTCTATTCTCTCTAGTTCTTCAAACTCTCTCACCCATTGTCATTTTTCTCCTGTCTTCTCCGCTCTTTCCTCTGGCGTGAGGTTGGACCCAGGCTCAATCGCGGTCGCCTCTCTTTCTTCGCCAATGATTACTCCTTGTCACGCAAGTGACATCGGAGGAAACCGGGGGTGATGTACCTGCCCTGTTGCCCATCTGAGGGAGGTTGGAACTCCTGGTAGAGAGTATGTCCGCCCCGACGGCTGTGACCTCGAGCGTCTCTCGACGCACGCATCCTCTCTACGACTTGATACTTCTACCTGCAAAAAAAAGAAAATGATTAATTCTCAGGTTACCCTCTTCCTTGCATCCCTACTCTCGTCTCTATTAGCATATTATCTCGCATTTTAATCGTTCTACTCCTTACGTGCGCGCGGTACGACGTATAGCTTTAGCTCGGTTATATGCACCTTCGTTATACGTCGGTTCGAACCCGTCCCTAATACGTAAATGGTCAGCGAGAGTACCTCCGATATTTCGAACGGCCCTTCGAATTTAGGCGCAAGTTTAGCGTTAAACTTCTTCGCGGCGTCCGAAAGGAAATGTGTTTTCCGTAACACTAAGTCACCTACTCCGAACTGCACGTCTTGCCTGCCCTTATTGTAATATCTCTCTTGCACGTGTCTCGCCTTATCCATGTGTTTACTCACTAAATCCCTTGTAACATAGGTAATTGTGTCCTTTGGTATATTGTCTTACCTGAGAGTCAGCCATACTCGCTGCCCTCGAACTCGATTACCTTGTCAGAACCTTCTCTCCCGGCGATGCTCTTAACTCGAAAAAGGAGGGTATACACCCGCGGACTATAATGACCAACGAAGACTCCGACATACAACAACCATCGATATCCGACTTTACCGCGTATTTTTGCCCTGAAAATGTATAAAGGATATGGGGAAAAGGAAAAGAAGATGCGCACACACTTTGACTTTACACTCGCAAGTAATAACTATTGTTAACAATTAAGTGAATCTTTATTTGATTATTGCCACTTGACCAAAGCCCACCGCTGCCCTCTTGGAAAATGGCCGCTCCACCTGTAACGACAGTAAAATGGCTCCGCAGTACTCGAACCGAATAATCCCTCAAGTGGACACCACCCCATCGACTCGACTCCAGTAGACACTTGACCTCGGACGCGACTTCCCGCCACCACGGCTCGACCACTAACCACAACCTCCAACTTACGCTAAATCACTACCAGCACTTACTAATTACTTCGGCTATCTCTTAACACTTCAACACTACTCAAGTTCACGGAGCTATTTTTAAGTAACAACTAATTGCTGTGCTGGCTGGAATCAGAGAGGGCGATCCTCTTCCCTTCATCCAGGACATTACCTCGGTCGCGTCCTTTCGCGAGGCCCGTGCCCACTCGCGATTGGCCCTTTCCTCCCACTCTGTCTTATTGCTACCCCCTTGACTTGCCGATTGTCTAGCCCCGTGAGAGGCCATTAGATAAGAGCGTGCGCATCACTGACCTCTAATTTTCCCCCACTCGACCCCCTCTACCGGTGTAGAGATTTCTCCGGTGGATATTCTCTGCGCGCGCACCTTTAGATCGGCCGTGTGCCTTGTCCCATTCCGCTACGGCTCTAATTAACACGGTCCCTAATTCGCGACATTGTAGTCGCACCTCTTCTTACGCGCGCGCCATACGAACGCGCTCGCTTCTCTATCCTCTCCTCACTCCCCGCTCGCTACTACTACTGCTAGTCTCTCTCCCGTCTCACGCGCTGACTCTACCTGCTACTCCCTCTCTCTCTCTCTCGCTGCCACTGCCGGGGCCCTCTCTCTCTCTCCCGCTTGGATAGCCCACGCGCTGTCTATTGTAGGCGCGCTCCCACTCTAGCTCGTGCGCGCGCGTCGCTGCATAATCTCTTATATCTATCCTCCTACACGCCTGGCTCTCTTCTCTCGATCAATTTTACTCCTTCTACTTCTCGCCGCAGGCTCTTTACGGACTGGGGCTGCCGTCCAAAATTCAAAAATGCCGGAGACACTTTGGTTGACGATTGTACCGCAGTGTTAACAACATGGCGGAACTCGTAGATGTGAACATATCAATTTCGATGGTCATAGCCTACAAAAGTGGATATCATCGCCTTTAGCGTCCGATTGCTCCTCTCTACCGGGTTTGCTTGACGATGGTAAGAAGGTGTGGTTATAGGTCGCACTCCATACTCCTCGAGCGTCTCTTTAAACACTTTATTATCGAACTCCTTGTCGTTATCGCTGAAGAGATACATCAGCCTTACCCTCCGCTTTACACAGCGGCTTCACCTCTATCCTCCGTATGAATAGGTTTTGGAAGACCAGTAAGTACTTATTTTGGCTCTTGCTAGGCGCAATTCCATCGTGTCGACAGCGACCACCACCCACGCTCTCTCTTTCTATAACTCTATCGCCCATCAAGCCCTGCCGTACGGTTTGAGCGACTTTATATCGCTGACACGCATCACACTCTCGTACAAAGTTATAGAAATCATGGTACACTCCTTTCCAGCAATATTCTCTAGCCACTTTGTCATATGTCTTCTCTACACTCAGAAGCCCCAGATAGGAAGGCAATGAGTATCACTCAACACTCTCTCTCTATATATTCGGCAGGTACCACCAATCTCCATTTCTCCTCTCTATTGTGAATCGGGTCTAGTAGCGGATCCATTCGATATTGGTATAGATTACCGTCCTCTTTTCTCCAGTTCGGATATTTTTTGGAAACTTTGGAACGTCCTCCAACATCTTAAGGTAACATGGATCCGAGACCTCCTCAAAACCGGCAATTCCCACTTCTTCTTCCTCTTGAAACTGCGAAAGAGCTTCTGGCACGTGATGCAGCACGCCCTTGCGGTGATAATCTCGAAATCCCACTGCTAGAACTGCAGCGCCCATCTCGCCAGCCACCCTGATGGCTCCTTTAATTTATATAACCACTGTGATCCGTGATCACCGTAAACTGTTAGCCCTCGAGATACGGTCGTAGCTTTTTAATCGCCATAACATCGCCAAGTACTCCTTCTCTATAGTACTTTGTTTTATATATTTTACAGCTATCTGAAGTCCTCTTTAATGAGTCTTATATGTCTCTGCATTACTGTGCTAGAGTACTTTTGGATGCAATATGTCCATCTTTAGTAACTCACACAGTAATGAGGACCTACAGTTTTAGGTGTGTTCCGAACCACCAGAGCTACAGTGAGATAAACACGTAAAAATTCCGAATTTTCGAAAAACTCGGCACAGAGGTGCCAGTCAATCGCCGAAGCCAGAATTCGAACTTGGTACTGTTTGTGTAAACAAACATTCCGAGTCGAGAGTCCGAGGCTTTAGACGATTGAGCTACCGTAGCTCTTCTCTGTAGTACTATAATTCTTTTCTGCCGGGGACAACACTCTATTAATATATACTACAGGATGCTCTCCGTCCTCTCCCTGCTGCGTCAACACGGCTCCTATCGCGAAGTTACTCGCGTCACATTCTAACACGAACGACTTTCTAAAGTCGGGCCGCGCGAGGACTGGAGCAGTCACTAATGCCCGCTTCAAAGTTTCAAACACCTATTGCTTCGCTTGACCCCACTTCCACTCTCTAGACTTGTGCAGCAGTTTCACCAACGGAACCTTTATGGAGAGTTCGTTTTTTCTAAATCTTGCATACTAACCAACCATCTCCAAAAACCTCCACAATTGCTTTGTATTACGGAGAGCCCGGTATTCCAGTACTGGCGCTACCTTCTCAGGATCGGGCCTCAGCCCCTCTTTATCAAGCAGGAATCCCTCATACCTCATACTTCACTTTATTCACCTTCATTCGCACCTCCACTAATCTCTTTAACACTTACTCTACCCAGTACTGATGCTCTTCAAATGTCTCTGTGGCGATGATTATATCATCTAGATACACAAAAACATTAGACTGGAACTCCAGCCCAAACAAGGAATCTATCAGCTGTTGAAAGGTCATAGGCGCGTTAGTCAGCCCAAACGGCATGCGTTTGAATTGCCACAGCTCTGACCCTGGTACTGCAAAGGCGGTGTACTTTCGGCTGACCGGTTCCATCGGAAGCTGATAGTACGCCTGCTTGAAGTCCACCGTCATCAGATAGCGTGCTCGCCGCAGCTTATCTAGTATGGAATCCATGTTAGGGATCGGATATGCATCCTTTCTCGTTACATTATTTAAATCTCTATAGTCTACGCAAAACTGGAATGATCCGTCTTGCGTACGGATCATCCCCAGAGCGCTGCTATAGTCACTTGCCGACCTCTCTATTATCCCTACACTAAACATTCTCTCTACTTCTTCGACTGCGATCTGTGGCACCTTCGGCGACATCCTGCGCAGTCAATGTTTTATCGGAGTATAATCGGTTAGCACGATGGAGTGTTCGGTAAGGTTTGTCAGACCTAACTCACTATTTCCTTCGGGTGGTCGAGGATCCGATCCATCAATCGCTCTAAACACTCTCTCTCTCCGTCTCTCCAAGCTCCGAAATCCCTGCACCCTCTGCAAAAATAGATCTTCTCGCTTCCTCTTCTGCTCTCACAAACGGCCTCCACTTGCCCTCCTCTACTCTCCAATGACGTCTACCCAATCGCGAGTCTACGTCGAATAAATGGCAGAACTCAGGTACCGCTTTGATCGGCAGGTATCGAGCCATTCCATCTATCTGTAGCATGACCATTAACGTTCCCAATACCCGGGTCATTCTACCCGTGACAGTTCGGATAGCTGCGTTGCTCTCCTTCAATCACTCTTCGAACTTTGCTGCTACTGCGGCACCCAGGTCGAACAAGGCTTCATAAGCCTATCCTCCGAGCTCTATGCCAATAAAGTTTCGGTTCTCTTCCATAAGCCCGACTACCTCACCCTGCTCACTCTCTATCTCTCCACTCAAATGCAGCTTCTCCTTCCTTTGCTCTACTCTCTCTCTCTCTCTCTCTCTCTCTCTCTCTCGCTCTCTGCCTCTCTCTCTCGCTCCCCCCTCTCCCTCTATCTCTCTCTCTATCTCTCCCCCTCTCCCTCTCTCTCTCCCTCCCCCCCTCTCTCTTTCTCTCTCTCTCTCTCTCTCTTTCAACTCTCTTCTCATTATCACTAGACTCCTATTCGCAAGATGATCACATTACCAGCTAATGAGGTAATATTGTCTAATGGGACTATCCGGCGCACGGTATTCCATGAATGCTCACACAAAATGAAACAAAGACATATCAAGCCGTACAGGGAAAGAGAAGATTTGTAGCGTTAGATAAAAGCTATCCATATGGGTACATTGACGGTCCAACAACTACTGACGTTGCAGTCGGATAACCCCTCTCATTAGTCGATGCACCATGTTCAGCTATGTGATTCTCAGCAAGCTCATAGGCGGAGGAGGAACGCTACGGCGTCGGCGCAGCATGGGAAGAGCTCATT
Source organism: Torymus flavipes (assembly GCA_030522905.1). Taxonomy (NCBI): domain Eukaryota; kingdom Metazoa; phylum Arthropoda; class Insecta; order Hymenoptera; family Torymidae; genus Torymus; species Torymus flavipes. The sequence continues at coordinate 4,287 of JAPYZO010004415.1, read as the reverse complement.
GGTGATCGCTGCACCAACAAACGAACTGTTTTACCGCGGCGCTAGCGCGAGCCCCCCCACAAGTCTCACGGAATTGTGAGCGGTGGGAGGTGCGGGGGTCCCCTATCGCGGTCACAAGCACTTCGACAAAAGTATGCTCACCAGAACGAATTATTGTTACGCGTTGGAAACATCCATGGACTTGTATGTTGGCGGTTATGATAAAACAGTTTTCGTCAAAAAATTTCTAAAATACATTGATAGCGTAAGCAATACACGCTTCGTTCGTATCATTCTTTACTACGGTGTATGGCAAGCAGGGTACAGAGATCTGGGTAAAGACATTGAATTTCGCGAAGGTTTGCCGCAAAGCAGCAATTGGGTGAACGATTCCAAACCTAAATTAATCATCATCGACGATTTCATCGAGGTAGTCACCACAATAACCTACGTGTTATCTTCATCACTCAAAACATTTTTCATCTACCCAAGGGTCAATGAGACATATCGTTGAACACTCAGTACATTGTGATATTTAGAAATTTGTGCGATCGCGTGCAAATACGTCATCTGTATCTTTCCTGAAGACGAATACCAATACGTTTACATCCCCCGAAAACAAATAACGAGAGGTGATAGTAAGAATCTTGTTCCGGTAGCATCACTGTAATGGGTTCGAAAACACGTTACGCTTTTCCGCGTAAAGAGGCAACCGTCTTAAAAGCATTGTATTACCACAACGAGGAACAGCGAAAGGCTCTGTTGAGAAAAGCTAATGCAAAATTGGTTCGTCGTATTTCCGAATGTGCTTTAAACGTACTGGTTGGTAATGTGCCGCTAAGTAAAGGCTACAAGTCTCGTCTACGCAAACACGCGAAAGTTTTACGCAAACTTGCTGCTCCAGATATCACTTTGAAACGAAGAAAAAATATTATACTGCAACGTGGTGGTTTTTACCAGCTCTATTAGCACCTCTGATTAGTACGATTCTAGCCAATCTTGTGAATAAATAAAAAAAAAATGGAGCACGCGCAAAAGATGATTTTTCTACCACAGGCGAGCGTTGAGCGCTTGCAGAACACATTCGTCCACAATAAGATAAAATCTGTGCAAAAACCTGGGTCAGTCACCAGTAGGCTCGATACTAAAATAAGTGAAATACTAAACTCAGCTACATGCAAATATGAACGTGAAACTTGGTCACTCTATCTTCAAGTTTTACAGCGTTACCTTCATTTTAAAGAAACAAGAGTGGAAAAAGAAAAAAGTAAAAAAGAAATACAATCAAGTGTCGAAGAATCACCCCAAGAACAAACTAATGAAGTGTAGGAGGAAGAGGAGGAAGAGGATGAGGAGGAACCCCTTGCCGTGTTCATCATCGATAGTGTTCCACAAAGGTTAAAAAATAGCTGAGTCTTGTACGGTGTCCGCGAGCTGGTGCGAAAGTAGTAGCGGGGGTTCCGTAACCATAGTTGGCGTAGTTAAGCCCGGTACCAACATTATCGACTTGATAAACGATGCGATGAGAGATAGAAAAAGAAGTACGCCAGTCGGACATCTTCAGTTTGCTGCTGCTCTTCGCAATACAGCTATCGCTCGAGAATTCATAGGTAGCAATCGCGTTTGGAAAGAAGTTACAAATACACCGGTTAGCAGACATACTCCAGAAGTTTACCGTTCAACTACGCGTTCTCAACCTACTGCTACGAGTAGTGGAGGAGGAGAAACTGACTCTGATTCTAGTTGCAAAAGAAAGAAAGTTTCACCAGAGAAGAGGCAGTCATGGCTATGGCGTCAGAAGATCGGAATAGATTGAAACTTCAAGAGGAAGAAGAAGACAAGGCCAGTGTATTGGACAAACTTGTTGATTTGCTACCATTTGAAATGCACGTGCCTGGGCATAAATTTGGCGGGCCCAGAACTAAACTGGCCGAGCGAATTGAACGTGGAGATATCGGTATCAATCCACTGGACGAGGCGTGTCGACAACACGACCTGGCTTATCACAAGCCGAGCACTAACCGTCGTCAGGCCGATCGAATTCTGGCTGAATATGCTTTCTCTCGTATGCTCGCTGTTGAAACACCACCCGATGAAAGAACAGTCGCAATGATGACAGCTTCCTGTATGGTTAGGAAGATTACGTTCGAAAAATTTTTTTCGCGCATCAAGAAGGTTATTTAAACACGAAATAAGAAAAATAATAAGTCAAAAATAGTTAAAATAAAAGAGGTTAGTAAACTAAAGATCAAAAAATCAAAGAATAAGAAATCGAAGGATCAGGAAATTGGCGAATAAAACGTTTGAGAAATTTTACTACGAAGCACACCGGCCTTCGGCATACGCTGGGGCTGATAAACTTTTGCAAACTACAAGAGGTAAATACAGTCATCAAAGCGTTATTAAATGGCTTGAAAATCAAAACGAGTATAATTTATACAGGCCCGATAGACATCGCTTTCCGAGACGTAATTATAATGTTACGCGTTTGAGCGTATCTTGTCGAGGGGGCAATGGGCGGAAGCCCGTATATCTTCAAACTGATAAAGGTAAATAATTTGTCAGTGACGTCATGCAGAAAAATTTGGTAAAACACGGAATTGCATACAGAGTGGCACGGAGTCCGGATACAAAAGCTGCGGTTGTAGAAAGACTTATAAGAACTATAAAAGAAAGAACGTGGTGATACTTCACTCACAAAAATACACGACGGTACGTTGACGTTTTCCAGAAAATCATAGATGCGTACAATCACACTAAACACACGACCACAAAAATGATTCCAGCTTCCGTAACTTTGCACAACGCGGCCAAAGCTCGAGAAAATTTACAACAGCGATACGGCGACCCTGTTTCCAGACCCCCTAAATACAGTGTTGGTGATTTGGTACTCGTCAGTCGTGCAAAGAACGTCTTTGCCAAAGGGTATGAGAGTGGTTGGACTCAAGAACTTTTTAAAATTATTCGAATATCGTTAACGCGGCAACCAATTGTGTATTATTTAGAAGACTTGGCAAGCGAAGAAATTGACGGTTTTTTTCACGGCGAAGAATTGTGGAAAGTACGTAAAAATTTATCTGCCGACGTTTTTGAGGTTGAAAAAATTTTGAAAAATAGAGGTAAAGGTTTATCTAAAGAGCATTTCACATAGTGGAAAGGCTACTCCGATAAATTCAATTTCTGGATTTAAGCGAGTCGGTTAACAAAAATATAAAAATGAAGGATGAATTTGATATCGTGTTACCGAGTAATAGCAGTATGAATTATTTTTTGGAAAATACCACGACACATTTCATCACGCAGCTACCTCAGCAGATACGTCTCCAAGGTTCATAGTCAGTCACGCTTAGAGAGGTTCAAATTCCGCTGACGTTTCAACACGTGTCATCCGAGCAACAGGATAGAACAGTTTCGCTTAATCTCATCTCTAGACGGCTCTAGAGACCAAGACAGACAATTTTAGTACTGCAGTGTCATTGGTTCGTCCAGGAATTTACAGAGATGTAAACATTATAGTAAGCGAGTTAAATAATTTAAACTGTATAGGGTCATTTAGAATTCGGTGTCGACCCCGGTGCTTACGTGACAGTGTGCAGAGTTTGTGCAGACAACTTGCTAGGGATTCAGTTACCAACTTTATTTATCTAAGAAATTGAAGAAAATTTTGGGGTTCGAAAGCATAAATAGTATTTTTATCAGAGATGAGGAATCAATAATAGGTAATCGACCCGCTAATCTGTCCACCGGGCTACGATCCATGCTTATGATTTATAGTGATATTTGTGAACCTTAGGTAACAGTCTTCTCCCCACCAATGTACATACCTTTGTTATTCAATTCATTTCAGACCATCGAAATCGATGTAAGGGACCAGAGTGGTCTTACGATCCCATTCGATTGCGGTACTCTGACCGTTACACTTCATTTCAAAAGACTTACCAAGAATACTTTAACAGACAGATTTGCGGTGGTTATGCTGGAGGACAGATGTTTGGTGGGGGTCATCGGTTCGATGGTGGGTTTGGTCGTATTTATGTCGGTCTCCCCTACCAAAGAGGTCATGGCGGCATTGGATCATTTTTGGCTGGAATGTTTCGCTGAGTTCTCCCACCCTTTACCCGTGGTGCCAAGGCTGTTGGAAAACAGGCTGTGCGCACCGGCATGAACATTATGTCAGATGTTACCACGCGCAATACACCAATCAAAGATTCGATTCGCAGTCGATTTAAAGAATCTGGTGAAATTCTCAAACGAAAAGCAGAGGAGAAATTGGACAAATTGATGGAGGGGTCAGGATATAAATTACCA